>JARFJB010000001.1:7117500-7195000 GCA_036346205.1 Vesta saturnalis
GTGTGTGTGGTGTGGTGTGTGTGTGTGGTGTGTGTGGTGTGTGGGTGTGTGGGTGTGTGTGGTGGTGTGTGGGTGTGTGGTGTGTGTGGTGTGTGAGTGGGTGTGTGGGTGTGTGGGTGTGTGGGTGTGTGGTGTGTGGGTGTGTGGTGGTGGTGTGTGGTGTGTGCGTGTGTGGTGTGGTGTGTGGGGTGTGTGGTGTGTGGTGGTGTGGGTGTGTGAGTGTGTGGTGTGTGGTGTGTGTGGTGTGTGTGTGTGTGTGGGTGTGTGTGTGTGGGGTAGTGTGAGTGTGTTGGTGTGTGTGAGTGTAGTGTGAGTGTGTGTGAGTGTTGTGAGTGGTTAGTGTGTGTGAGTGTTGAGTTGTGTGTTGTGTGAG
Organism: Vesta saturnalis; assembly: GCA_036346205.1. Lineage (NCBI taxonomy): Eukaryota > Metazoa > Arthropoda > Insecta > Coleoptera > Lampyridae > Vesta > Vesta saturnalis. The sequence goes on from JARFJB010000001.1 coordinate 7,117,874, forward strand.
TGTGTGAGTGTATGTGTGTGTGTGTGAGTGTGTGGTGTGTAGTGTGTGGTGTGTGTGAGTGTGTAGTGTGTGGAGTGTGTAGTGTGTGTGGTTGTGTGTTGTCATGGTGGGTGTGCTGTGGTGTGTGGTGGTGTGGTGGTGGTGGTGTGGTGGGTGGTGTGTGTGGGTGTGTGGGTGGTGTGGTGTGGTGTGTGTGTGTTGGTGGTAGTGGAGTGTGTGTGTGTTGGTGTGGGTGTGTGAGTGTTGGTGTTAGTGTGTGCTGTGTGTGGGGTATTGAGCATGTGGATGTGTGTTATTAAATGTGTAGTGTGTGTCGTGTGTGAGTGTGTTTTTGGAGGCTGTGCGTGTGTGTGAGTGCTTGTGGTGCGTCGTAGTGTGGTGGGATGATGTGTGTATTTTAGAAGTGTTGATATGTTGAATCTGTATGGTTGGTTCATGGTGTTTAAGGATTTGTCTGGCTATGTGTGATTTGCTATTAGTCAACTTAGAATCTGCGAATGTTTGTGATCTGCGAGTGTGTGTTAATGTATTTGTGGAGCTGTTGTTGTGAGTTTTTTTAAGTTGTTGTGTGTAGATTTGATTTATGTTGAGTGTGTTATTGTAGATGTTAATGTGGTTTGATAAGTTGTCAGTTGGCAGGAGTGTCGATGAAAATGTCGAGGTGCGTTGGTGTGCGTGTGTGCGTGTGTGTGTGGTGTGGTGTGTGGTGTGTGGGTGGTGGTGTGTGGGGTGGTGGTGGTGGTGGTGTGTGTGGGTGTGATTACAGTTGATGTGCAGTGTCAAGTGTGGTGATGCATTGCGGTGTGTGTGCAGGTGCTGTGGGTGTGTCTGTCGTGTAATGGTTGCTTTGCTGCGTTAGGGTGCGTGCATGCGTGCGAATGTGTGTTATAATTTTCAACATTTTTAGATATATCGTTCAGGACCAGTCTATGAATGCAATAACCTATTTCTTCTAAAGCTACTAGTATAGGAGATAGAATTTTCAAATATTTAATGTTGATATTGTTATAACTTCCTAACTATTTTGGTTACAAACTTGGGTTTTGAAAATAAACTTTGTTCACTTGCGCTAATGGAATATATATTCTGATGAAAACATCTAACTTCCGGTTCTTCCACGTAATGCGTACGTGCGCGTATGTCGTTAGTGTCGTGTGTGGTGAGTAGATGTGGTGGGTGGTGTGTGGTGTATGGTGTGGTGTGTGTGTGTGGTGTGGTAGTGTGTGTGTGGTCATGGGTGGGTGTGTGAAGTGGGCGTGTGTGTGTGTGCGTGTGTGAGTGTGTGTGTGACATGCGTGTCCGTAGTGTCTGTGTGTGCGTGTGTGTGTAGTGTGTGTGTGTGTGTGTGTGGTGTGTGGGTGTGTGGTGTGTTGTGTGGTGTGTGGTGTGTGTGGTGTGGTGTGTTGTGTGTTGTGTGTGGTGTGTGTGTGTGTGTGTGGCGTGTGATGTTGTGGTGTGCGGCGCTGTGTGCGTGTGATGTATGCGTGATGTGTGTGTGTCGTGTGTGTGCGTGTTCGTGTGTGCTGTGGTGTGTGTGTGCGGTGTGCGTGTGGTGCGTGCTGTGGTGGGCGTGGTGCGCGTGTGTGCTGTGTGTGCGTGTGTGTGTGTGTGTCGGCGTAGTGTGCGTGCGTGTCAGTGTGGTATGTGTGGTTGTGCTGTCGTGTGTAGTGGCGCGTGCTGGTGCGTGCGTGATGTGCGTGTGCAGCTGGCGTGTGAGTGTGTGTATGCTGTGTGTTTTGGGTCAGTTTAGCTCGTGTGCGTGTGTGTGTGTGTGTGTGTGTGTGTGTGTGACTGTGTGTGTGTGTGTGTGTGTGGTGTGTGTGTGTGTGTGTGAGTGCGTGTGTGCGCGTGTGTGCGCGTGTGTGTATGTGTGTGCGTGTGTGTTCGTGTGTGCGCGTTTGTGCATGTGTGTGCGTGTGTGTGTGTGGTGTGTGTGGCGCGTGTGTGTGTGTGCGTGTGTGTGTATGCGTGTGTGTGTGGGTGCGTACGTGCGTGCGTGCGTGCGTGTGTGTGGGGGTGGACGCGCGTGAGCGTGGGCGTGGGTGGTGGCGTGGGAGTGGCCATGGGCGTGGGCGCGGGCGTGGAGGTGGGCGTGTGCGTGTTTGGGCTTGGGCGTGTAAGTGTGCGAGTGCGTGTGCGTGTGCCTGTGCGTGTGTGTGTGTGTTTGTTAGAGTTTCTGTGTCCTTGTATCTGGGCACCTGTTTCTGTGTACCTGTGTGTGTGTATAGTGTGTGTGTGTGTGTGTGTGTTGTGTGTGTGTGTGTGTGTGTGTGTGTGTGTGTGTGTGTGTGTGTGTGTGTGTGTGTGTGTGTGTGGGTGTGTGTGTGTGTGTGGGTGAGAGGGTGCGTGCGTGCGTTCGTGCGGGCGGGCGGGCGGGCGCTTGCGTGTGTGCATGTGTCTGTGTGTACGTGTGTCCGTGTGTGTGTGTGTGTCTGTGAGTCCGTAAGTCCGTGTGTCCGTGTGTTGGTGTGTCGGTGTGTCGGTGTGCATGTGTGTGCGTGTGCGTGTTCGTGTGCGTGTGCGTGTGCGTGCGCGTGCGCGTGTGCGTGTGTGTGTGTGGATGATTTGTTGGTTTTCTCTGTTGGTTAAAAGAACCGTCCTCCTTCGGTGTCGTGTTCTTAACTTTTACCCAACAGAGAAACCCAGCTCATGCAGTTTCCAGGCAACACCGCTTTTTCCCGGATTATCATTAATTTTGGTCACACTAAATGAATTATAACTCCAAACGAAAATACCTACGTACTTAAAATTTGCTGTTTAATCTAGTTGGTCTAGATTCCCACTGTTGCGTTTATGTAAGGGCCAGGCGATTTGCAGGTATATATGTATCACATAACTCCTGATCGAAAATACCAAATACCTAGGTATGTAGAATTTTGTGTTTAAGCTAGTTTTCAATTAGAGCTGATTAGATTTTGAGATAATATCCACGTACATTAAAATTTTGTATTTAAACTTCTTTTAACATTTGCTGAATTAGATTTTAGAATAAAAATACTCCATATATTTTTTAGTAATTTGCAAGGTAGTCCTGTAATGCACTAGCATTCACCTAGTTGTTTTGGTATTTATTGTAATTTCATTAGCACGGCTAGCACCCATTACTCCCGTTATCATTGCAACCTAAAGTAATATACATATTTTTTATTTATAATATATTTGAACAATTTTTAAATTTCGTACCTTTGTTGCAAGATATTTTTCGTCAGATGCCTAAGTAATGAATTTATTTATATCCTCTGGAAATAAAATCTGACTTTTTTAGCTCTAAAACCTTCAGACTTGCATTTTAAAAGGGCTCCTAATTGGGGTACTTTTCAGTATCAATACCATGATTTAAGTTAATTGTACTTCTAAACATAGAGTAGTTTGTCCATAATGTTGATGGTTTGTATTTTGTGGACAACTTGGTAAAATATACTAACAAAACGGATTCTGAAAAAGACTCCGTTTTCTTGTTAGGTTATACAAATGATTCATATGCAAATATATAAAGTTGTTTGGATTTTTTCGGGTAATAGGTTTAAACTTGCAATTTTTGCGGCGTTTTGTATGTCTGGAGGTGTACGCATTTCATTTTCGCTATTTGAATCCAATTTTTCTAACTAAGTACTACTTAAAACTTTGAGTGATAAGGAGTAGAACAACTAACCTTTTGACGTTTCAAGTTAAAATTAAAAACCGAAGCGTAATTGTCAAAACATAAAAACAAAGTGCCATGGTGTTGCCACTAGTGAATAATGACTATTATACACTAGTATATAATGAATATTATTATTATTCAGGAAACACATGTATGATGAACATGTTATACAGTAGTACACAAAAATTATTATTTATGCACAAAATAAGTCAATTATTTAACCGTTTTTATTCAACTATGAAAGTATAGTTTAACCGCCAATTATTTAAGTTGTTTCTTTTTTTTTGAATAATACTTGCAATTCGGTTTTAGTTTATCTGTAAAGGTATTAAAATATATTTTTAGTAGAAAATTATTTATGTCAAGTGGAACAAAACTGTTTGTCTTGTTTTTTACAATTTTAGTAAATTAAGTAAATTTTGCTTGACGGTATCATTATTAGATTACGAAACGTACATTTACTTTTTTATGTATAAGTAAGTAGATAAACATTTATTGTAACTATCACACTGGAATAAAAAGAAAGTAATGGTAATGGTTGTATTATTATTGAATAATTGTTTTATTTTAATAACATTATTGAATAAAATAGAGATTCCCTTTGAAATATTACTTACCACTTGTTCTGAAATAGGATTAAACGAAAGATGTAAGATATGGGTTAACCAGCAAGTTCAGTACTGAGGCTTAAATATTTTGAGCCCTCGGCCAACGTAGAATTACACTGCCCGCGATTTGGCACGTATTCGGACCAATTCCGGTTTCTCTATTTAAATTCAATAGAACGTTATTATCGTTAATATTTATTGCATTCTACTAAAACATACATTTATATGTTTTTAGATATGCGTAATAACTTTTTTTGTTCTGGTTGAGGGATTCGAGCCCCAGAGTCGCTTAGGACCTACCGCCACTGAACGATACAGATATAAGCAGTTTTCTATAAAGTGAAATTTCATTCCCTAGTAACTCAGTTAGTAGAGCACTGCTTTTTTACTGAGTTCCGAACCCATTCGAGCGAATATCTTTAATATACCTATGTGTAAAATTTGTAATAAACATAGACAATTCGGAGTTCGGGTCAAATATTATGGGGCAAACTTTAAGCCCCAGTCCAATGTGAACATTTCATAATAAATTCGGGTTTACCTACTTAGGATTTGCTTCAAACTGTTCATACCTTTATTGCTACGTAGTAGAGTACAAGCTATAAATTATTTCAGAAAATCTTCATTCCAAAACTTGGGAAGACATCTGCTAATTTGGTAATAACTTAGTGAAAATTCGTCTGGGTCTACTTAGTCTTTTATAGTAATGTAATTAAGTGTTGCGCAAGATTACGTCGTTTTTACGCGACACAGAAAAAATATCGTAAATGTATTGAGAGCAGTTTTGCCAAAGTTTTAACCTTATCGCAGCTGATTCAGTACGACCAGTCAACTCATCGCCGGTGCTTCCGTTTTGGATAAATTTACAAAATAGTCACTTTTACTCGCTTGCGTAAATATCGGAATTTTAATTCAACTAAGTTTTAATTTAGAATATATGGAACTCCTTACAAATATGGCATTTGAACTTAATTCCCAAGTTAAATAATTCCAATTTTTGTCCATGATCATATTAACGATTAATACAAAAGTATAGCATACATACCAACAATAAATTTCCTTTAAAACTTAAGCAAACGCTTATGATATATTGGTTATGAGTGTAACTGAATATGAGAGAGTTAAGGTTAATTAGAATAAGTGTTAAATTTTGGCGGTGCGATTACATGCATACACGGAATAAAGAAGGGATAGAGCAACTTATTTGCCATTCCCACGACTCTTCGTCAGTTAGTGAGATTTTATTAATTTTAACTTAGTGTTTGGAAATCAGCTAAAATTGTTTTTAAAACGATTGATAACGTTAGCCGAAGGTAAGTTATTGAAATAATAAGTTGATCACGAGGATTTAGTAGTTTGCATTGCGCTATGAAAAAGGTTTAATTGGCTGAAAGATAAATAGCAACAAAAAGGAGTTGTGAAAATGTAAACTTTCATCATTATTACACATATTTAAAATACTTAGCTTTTTGGGTTTTTTAATGGTGTATTTTTGTATTTAATTTGGCGTTCTTCCATGGAGGAAATTTTGCCGCGACACCAACGAAATTGGTGTGTAAATATTGAATTTGGCCAACGTTCTGCCCAAATGCTGACATAGGCTAAAGAGTTTGGTTCTTGGCGATCGAAGAAATCAATTTTGCCAGGACCACTGTGAAAGTGGTATATAAATATAAATTTTCGGTAAAATTTAGCCTAAATTTTCAACAACGCCCGTAGGGCACACAATTTAGCTCTTTGTCGTTGAGTGGATCCATTGTACCGCGAATTCAAAAAAATTGGTGTATAAATATTGACTGGCCACTATTCAGCCCAAATTTTGACAAACATTCTTGCGGCGCAAAATGTAGCTCTTGGTCATTTAGTGACTCCATTTTGCAGACACCTCAACAAAATTGGTTTATAAATATTTCCACAGATAAGAAAGTTATGTTTTTTGAAATTTTCTTTTTTTTTTGGAGGAAACGAAATCTTTAAAGAAAAAGAGTGTGCAACAAAAGTTTCTTATTTCGTTCTGCTCTACAACTTATTCTAATAAAGTTTTATCGTATCTCATATTGTTACCAAGATACTAACGATATTGCTTAGTGATCTTTTTGTCAATGTCTTCGATGTTTATCTGGGTATCTGGCTGATAAACAATCCCAAGCTTTCTGTTGTGAGAATTTATTGTGAAAATTCAGCCTTGCATTTCAATTCCATCAAAAATTATAGCGGTAACAAAAAAATCATGAAAATAATAAGCTTCCGCTAATGCATACCCTTTAATAGGTACTCGTACACAAATCATTAAGAAATTGTCACATTCTGCTTATAAAATCGGACTCTATCACTTTTGACCTTGACACCGGTTTGGATATGTATTAAACAATACTACAATTATGTACAAAATTAGAACAAAATCATTTAACGTATCTCAAAAATTTTTGTATTCACATGTTATGTAACAAACGGTTGACATCGCAATCTAAATATTACGAAATCCTAACATCATGCTATTTAATAATCAATAATTAATCAATAGACGTGATTCTATTTCAATCTGTAATATACGGTCGTCTCATATCTTAGAACTGTACATAAAATACACATTTCTGGTCGTCATATTGCGGTTTTACTTTTCATCCAAAGTCAGGATGCATTATCTCTACCTATATATGCTGATTTTGGTATATATATATATATATATATATATATATAACTAAAAAAAATTTTTATTCACCAATTCTGTTAGGAAAACGAACCGAGCAAACACTTTGTCTTGATGCGCAACAACACATTGTTATGGTTTAGGGGAGTTGGTCATCGTTTTGGGCCAAATCTGTTCAAAAACTGTATTGATACGCTAATTTCGTTGGAAAAACGGATTTTGTGAAGAATGAAGTTTTATAGTTTTAGACCGTCATCACTTGGGATGACCAAAAACTATATTTATACATCAATTTCGTTGGTAAAACTGCTAAATGCATTACCTCGACGGGCAAGAACTACATTTTGTGGCTTATGTGTACTGCAATTTCGTTAAGGAAACAGCCAAAGGGAATTCCTCTATGGGCAAGATCCAGCATTTGTGTTTTTAAGGCAGTGGTGATTATTAACTATGGATTACAGATGTTGTTCTGGATGCAATGTGTTATAAAAATTTCTTATTTAAAAATTATTTAAAAGTCAAAACCAATGAAAATTACTTGTTATATAAATGTCAAAGAAACAACGTTAGCAACTTAATTAAATCTACCAAATATAAATATTTTAAAAATAAAATTGCTAATTGTAAAAATACTAGAGACTTGTGGTCTGTTACAAAACAATCTTTGAATCTTAAGGAATTTTACAGTAGAATATCTAAAATAATACAAACTGACGGTCAATCACTTGCAATCAATATTCTTTATTTTGGGCCCCAATAACTTCAAAAGACATTATGAATATTATTCAAGGTTGGAAAAATAGTTATTCTAAGGACATTGGTAATTTTTCTAGTAATTTTTTGAAAAACGTTGTAGTGAAAGTATCACCTTCATTAACTGGCTTATTTAACCACTGTTTGTTAAATGGATATTACCAAAATATTTTAAATATGTCCATAGTGAAGCCCTTCTATAAAGAAGGATCTAGGCTAGAAGTTAACAGGCAGACCCATTTCTCTTATATATCATGCATTTCAAAAGTTTTTAAAACAATTATTAAACGTCAAATAGAAAGCTTTTTTCTAAACCATTCTATCTTCTCTGAGTTTCAATACGGATTTCGTCCTAAAAAAATCTACAGAAGATGCTTTACCGGATTTTCTTTGCAAAAATGTATACTTCACTAGGCTTAGATAAACATTGTGTAAGGTGCCTGCGGCGAATAATGCTCGGCGGCTAATAAGGTCCAGTAGCCATAATTGAAAACATACGCTTCTTTCTCAAAATCCGACAACATTAAGTTGCTTCGAACTACTTGTCCAAGGTCACAGGCCATTACAATATTGCGACATCTGAATACCGTTTACAAAATCAGTTGCAATTCGAACACTGCGCTGTGTAGATGTCCGACTATTAAAATTTACTTAGAATATTTACGTAAATAATTCGTTTGTTTAAAAATAATAATCTACAGTACATGGTGTCTTGTGTTCTACAGTTTATGAACTGCATTTTGCTGTGAAAACAATAACAAACAGGTAAGAGGCACTCGAACTTTTTTATAACTAGGAAGCATTTCGGCAAATAAAGCCCACTAACGTTCGTCTAATAAGGCCCATTAAACGGTGGGATTTATTAAACAACGTTGTAAAACAATTTTTCTTTTTGTTAGTTCCCCAACAACAATGCTACCAAAAGTGATGAAGCGAGCAAATTGAACTGCGGAACAACTTCAAGTTGCAATTAACGCATTGGGAGGTAATGAATTGTCGCAAAGACAAGCTGCTCAGCGTTATAATATACCTAGAAGAACTATTAGAAACCGCCTAAAATCTGGAGTTCTAAATAAAAAAACTGGGCGATCCAGCATATTAATTCCCGATTTAGAAAAACAATTTTCTGAAAGAATAGTTCGTCTGTGCGAAATCGGAATGCCCCTAACACCATTTTTGGTACGTCTCTTTGCATACAAATTCAGCGTTGAAAATAACATTCCACACCGGTTTGATGCTGCCAAAAAGCTCGCTGCTAAGGACTGACTCTATGGTTCTTTCAAGCACAATCTCAATTTGTCAAGACGCAAGGCGCAACTGATGAACCCAGCAAAAATTAAATAATTTTTCATGAAATGAATCTGCATCAAAATCCACTGAACCTTTTCAGTATGGACGAAAAAGAATAACTATTAATCATCAACAGCAAGTTATTAACCAAAAAGGCACCAAGACTATCCACTTGTTGCTCCTGAGCACGCAGAAAACGTGATCATTGCCGGGTGCTGTAATACACTGGGAAATAGTCATATTTAAAGGAAAGAGATTAAAATGCGAATGGGAAGAAAACTTACCACCAGGTACCCTGGTTAAAGTGGCCAAAAAGGTAGCATCATCAGTAAACTTTTGATTGCTTTTCTTAGGCACCTACACCGTTACAAAGTTCCAGCACTATCTTGCTAGTTCTCTATGGAGCTGCTTGTCACTTGGATATCTCCATAACCGAGGTTGCAGATGAGTTGCACATAAAGTTGTTTTGTTTGCCTTATAACACCACGTACGAACTCTAACCCTTAAACAAAGTGGTCGTTTGAAACATCATTGGGACCAAGAAGTCAGGTTTTGGGAAGCAAATCCAGACCGTCGCTTAAACAGATCTCGCTTTGGCAAAATTCTTTTTGAAGTTTGGCCTAATTGCATGACACCCTCGAACATTATTAACGGCTTTCGAGCGACAGGCTTATGTCCACTTGATCCTAATGTAATTCCTGATTCAGCTTCCGCCCTCTCATTACCAACTGAATGCCCTGACACTGCGCAAATTGATCAAAATAACGTCAGTATGTTAAAAATTTTTTGTCATAATTTTGTATTTAAATCGAACATACGCTCAATGTTTTTTTACGCATGTGCTCTCCTTTGACCTAAGACATTGTTTTCACGCAAGTTAGTCTGCAGCCATTCTTCTTAGCGTCCACTTGTGCTGACGCATAGAATAAGTTTTGTTCTACTACATATTAATAACAAATAAACCATTAAAAAGTGTTCTCGAATTCAATTCTTTTCCAACAGTAGATAATATGGTCTTATTGTGTTTATATGTTTGACAAGAAGGATTTTGTTGTATTGAGTTTGAGATGTTTCAGCTGTGTCCATTTTATTTTTGATAGTCATCAATGTATCCCTTTACTACTGTGGTAGATTTCCATCCACCATGTCTCTTCAACGTTATATCGGCTCTAAAATCGCAAACGCTGTATTTCTGGGTTGTAATTGCAGAAATATATGTCGATGAAAACTGTACAAGTATCTTTTGCTGTTTGCATTGATAGTTTAGAAGAGATAGTGATTGTAAATTTGCTAATTTTTGTTTGGCACCTTTTGTGTAAACTTGTTAATTACTGTCATTTCATGAGGCTGTACATTATTCATTACTAAAATAATATTTTATTGAATATTGAACAATTTTAGTTTACCTTTGTAAGATATTTTGTCAGATGCGTAATGGATTAATTTTGATTTGGAAAATTAGCTCTAAAACCTTCAGACACGCGTTTTAAAAGGGCTCTTAATTTGAGGTATTTTTCAATATACCATGATTTAAGTTAATTGTACTTCTAAGCATAGAGTAGTTTGTCCATAATATTGATGGTTTGTATTTTTCAGACAACTCGGTAAAATATAGTAACAAAACGGATTATGAAAAGGACTTTCTTGTTAGTATTCGATTGTACAAATGATTCATATGCAGACTGTAAGCTTATTTTGACAGATCATGTCTATGTTTGATAACGTATGTAATGTACTTTGAGTGCAGCTTAAGGGAGTTTGCATGAAATGAATTTTTTTTTTGTGTATGGGTAATGTAACTTGGTGTAAATGATACGCCACTGGATTTTTAATGAAGCCTTAGTTATCGTATGAAGGAATATTTGAATGTTGTAGAAAGATTTTCGTGTTGAAAGCGTTAAATTTGGTTGAGAAATAACGTTTTGAGTAAATCTTTATTTATACGGCACTGGTAACACTACTGATCTTTTTGCTACTGTGTATGAATGGTTGTAGAGGTACGAATGAGTGAGTTTGTGGTATATTGAAATTGTATTAACGTGCTGTAAGTAATATGGAGACATGTTTTTGATTGTGAAAATTTTTGGTAATGTTGTGCAATATTGGTAAATTGAATGCGTATGTGTACGTAAAGGGACATTAGAATGGGGCGATTTCGCGAAAATGATGCTAAAATAAAATTCGCGCACAAGCAAGACATGTATGAAAATACTAAGAACGACCTGGTGAATATATTGAATGAATGTGGTGTTGATAGGTGATTTACTGGAGGAGATTTTATAAATTTTCGCCTAAAATAAAGATGGCGGCGGGTGTTGTACAGGGTAGCGTGGTTGAGTCCATGTTGGACATTGTGACGCGAGGTAGAGACGCAGTGAATACGCGATTAGGATAGGTAGATTTTGAATTTAGCGCGAGATACATTTGTAAAGGAGGGCTAAAGGCATATAAGATAGTGCCCGTCTTGAGATAAGAGAGAAGGTTAAGTGTTGACAAGATAGACGTCCCTCGCGCTGAGTTATGATTAACGCTTAGAATGTTTTAGTGCGGGAATTTTGTTTATGAAAATCGTAATGTGTACAGCCTATAAGTAGAACGGCTGCAATAACCCTTAGTGGGATTGATAATAAATAGACATTCATAAATAAACCAAGTAGTAAATTGAGGGTTACGGAAAAACTATTTTATATTATTTTTCTTCAATAAATTAAAAGTGCTTATGCAGATCTGAAAATTAAGCAAGTATTTTGTTCAAAGTGTTTAGTACCGCGCGTGACATTACAAAAGTTTTTATGAGCTTAAGGTAACCACTTAAGTTAACGGACCGAAAGTAGTAAAAGTACCTTAAAGAAGTGGTGGTTTTATAAACGTTCGAAGTATATTCGTACAATCGTCACCAAATACAATTCGATTGTATAAAAAAAAGCAAGTAAGAGGTTCGATATCCAAAGGGGACGCAAACATACCCTTTGTGTTAAACGAGTATATAGTGAAGAGCTAACATCTAATGCATAAATACGAAGTTTTACTAAATTAAAGAGAAACAAAAGGACCATGAAGACATGTGAATGAAGAACTGTTCGCGGGTGCGTTAAAGGAATACGGCTGTTGTGTGTGTACCCGAAGTGCTGGCCAATTTAAAGGCCGTTAGCAACTAAAGGATTACGCCTCACCGGTTAAATGGACTACATATCATACCAGCAGAAAACGGATTAAATGACCTTTATTGTAAGAATTAGCTATAAGACTTATTGACGAATACGAGTACGATCACCTTTTAAGATAATTTTCTTTCTTTGCTTTGACGATTATTCATTTAAGTTAAAATAAAAAAAAAAAGGTAATCGATCTGTATCGATATTTTTGTGTATGTTTAGTTCTAAGATTTGGGATTTTTTTAATTAGGGCTGTTTGGTGGTTTCGACCACGGTTGTGTAAATATTTATCCACAGTGTTTAAATTATTGCGTTGTTTATTTGTGATATTGACTTGACTGGTTACATATTTTTAATAAGTGAAAGTAATGTTTAGCTTATTTTATTTTGGAGATTAAGGATCGATCTGACATCTTGTATTGGCCAGATCGTTCACAAAATTTCAGTGAAAATTTGGAAAATAAAGCAGAACATAATAACAAAATACTCAATGTTGATTTAGTATTTCCATAAAGCAGAACGTTTATATTTGAAGTGATAAAGCATAAATATTATTTATGAATGTATTGTTGGTATTTTAATAAAATATAAAGAGATCATTAATGAAGAAAGTACTAATCCTTCTAACGTTGAGTTATTTAACAATTAACGAGTAGTTTTCATTGAGATAACGAATATCATTAAATAGTTTCGTTTCTTCATTTTGTGTTAGAGGTTTTTCTAAATTGGGCATTTACTATTTATTTAATTTTAAAGTTCATTAACCGTTGCAGATTTAAATTGGTAGATATACGAGGGACATTTTAAAAACTACGTAAGTTAACGTTTTACTTTTATGAATTGGAGTTTCCATTTATACAGGGTGTGTACACGCACTGCGACTTATGGCACGCTCTATTTTTTATTGTACATAAAAAATCGTATTGAAATGATATGAATTCATTATTCACTAGTGAATAATGGATATTATTCTTATTAAGGAAACACAAAATTTTTTCACCACCTATACTCGAAAGTGTCAATTTCTGACTGTTATTAGGGTAATTTTTAGGGGCGAAAATATGCACTTGCCTGCCAGTAATTGGTTACCAATAGCACCAGGAGACAATGTACATTCCCTCCCGTTGCCATATTGCAACGAGAGCCAATATATCTTGTATGAGAAAATATAAACCAAAGCAGAATATTTTACGTAATTTATTATTCAGCATGATTGATATTAATAGTGCAATTTGTTAAATTCCTATAACTAACATTTAAAACACGTTTCGATGAACCAATGTTTTCGAATGCAGCAGCAAATGAGAGTTAAAGCCGACCGATAAAAATCTGCATTTGGTGAAAAAATCATATGTTCCACTATGGAGTAGAGTAACATTCCCTCCATTAGATGATTACTGCCCTCGCTTCCCTACGCTACGCTCGGGCATTAACCTTCATCAGCGGCGAGAGGGAATGTTCTACTTTCCTCCCTAGTAAAATAAATAGCTATTATCCACTGAAAAACTATTTTTTCGTGGATAAAATTTATCTTTATTCACTTATACCATAAATAGCTATTTCGTCGTTTCGAGATTAAATATAGTGTTTCAGTCTTTGTTTCTATGGACTGAAGTAGGTATCACTTTTAGTGTAAAGGAGTACAAGTAACATAAATATAAAGCTTTGGGACTTTTGTTGTAAAGCAAAACCTTAGCAACAAATCAATCTAGATATCTAATTAGATTCCTACTGACGAATCGCGCGTCATTTCTAATCTGGGATTTTAAAATTTCGAAATGAATTTTGGTATATTTAATTTCGGAATGGCGTATATATTGCGAGACAGGAATCTTTTAGCCCTCGACTTCATCTCGAGCGGGATTAAAAGTAGTTGCTCACTCCTTTAAAATGTATTAAATAAAAAAAAAAAAAATAAATAAATACTATTTATTTTAGGTTGTAGAAAAAGAACCTGATCCTGAATGGACTTTGCTGTACTACCTACGAACCAAGCGTATCCTTAATAATTTTAAAATAATTATATCATGATTTTTACCTTAACATAAAATAGTACTGCTATGTGGAACAAAACTTGGCTGTGGAGAAGGTGGTTGTGGTGCATGTACTGTAATGATTTCAAAATATGACCGAGAAGAAGGCAGCCTGAAGTATCCTTACGATTATTAAAATCTTGAAATACAATATGTAGTTACAATGACAAACTGCTGGCGTTTGATAATATGCACCATTACTTCCTATAAGAAAATTGAATTATGTCAAATTATTGGTGACAACTTAATTTGCAGAATGAAACAGTCTACCAAGAACACGAGCTTAAAAACAATTTCATTTAATACATTTTCACAAAAAGTTTTGTCTAATGCACGTTCAGAAATCGCATTGCTCATATTTCGCGAAATTCGACCCTAAATTACCAAAACCATCGTTTTTACACTAATGGTGTAATTATTAAATACTTTTACTTATAATAAATATTATATACTAATATATTTTACTTATCATAATGCAGTCACTTTGCTGTAAATGCTTGTTTAGCTCCAGTATGTTCTATGCATGGATTAGCAATTACTACAGTCGAAGGTATTGGATCGACGAAAACAAAAATTCACCCGGTTCAAGAAAGAATTGCAAAATCACATGGTAGTCAGTGCGGTTTTTGCACACCTGGAATAGTAATGTCAATGTATACGTTATTACGAAACAATCCATTACCCAGAATGAAAGACCTTGAAAAAACATTTCAAGGAAACTTATGTAGATGTACTGGTTACCGACCGATTATTGAAGGATTTAAAACTTTTACAGAAGACTGGGAAATAATGCAAAACGGTAGCTTACTAACTAACGGAAATAGCGCCTGCCAAATGGGTGATAAATGTTGCAAACTTATGAATGGATGTACTGTAAAAGAAAGTAATGAAAGGTGTGACTCGCTTGTTAACATTAACGAATTTCTACCGTATGATTCTTCACAAGAACCGATTTTTCCACCCGAACTAAAACTGTACAATACATTGGATAAACAGAATTTATACTTTAAAGGGAAAGAAGTAACCTGGTTTAGGCCAACAACATTGGAAAATTTATTAAAATTAAAATCAGAATACCCTGAAGCTAAAATTGTAAATGGTAACACCGAAATTGGAGTTGAAGTGAAATACAAACATTGCTTTTACCCTATAAGAATACAACCCACTAGAATTCCAGAATTAACACAAATCATCATTAACGATGGAGGAGTGACTTTTGGTGCAGCGGTAACCTTGACAAATGTTACAAATGTTTTAAATCAACAAATCAAAACGCAACCAGAATATAAAACGCGTATATTTTCTGCCATAGTACACATGCTTCATTGGTTCGCTGGTCAACAAATCCGGAATGTCGCTTCTATGGGTGGCAATATTATTACCGGGAGTCCAATTTCAGATTTAAATCCCATTTTTATTGCATCAGAAACTACATTAGAAATTCAAAGTGCAAATGGGATTAGAAAAATTATTATGGATAAAAACTTTTATACAAGTTATCGCTGTACCATCTTGAATAAGGATGAAATTTTGGCAACAATAACAATTCCATATTCTAGGAGAAATCAACATTTTTACGCCTATAAACAAGCACGCAGAAGAGATGATGACACAGCAATTGTAAATTCCGCTATCAATGTTTCATTCAAAGAAAATAGCGTCATTGTGGAGGATATTAAAATAGCTTTTGGTGGATTGGGACCAACAGTCCAAACGCCATCAAGAACATGTAAATTATTAATCGGGCGAATTTGGAATCAAGAAACATTAGATGACGTTTTAGATTCTTTAATAGAAGATTTACCTCTTGCCCCAAACGCACCTGGAGGCATGACTCAGTATCGAAGGTCATTATCTTTGAGTTTTATGTTTAAAGCATATTTGGAAATTTTAAATAAATTATCTAAATCTAACGTTAATTCCAAAGATATGAGTGCAATTGAACCGTATCAGCACAAGCAACTCAAAAGCTCTCAATTATTTCACATTTTACCATCTAATGTCAAAACTGATACTATAGGAAAACCTATACCTCATATTGCTAGTGTAAAACATGCTACAGGAGAAGCAGTTTATTGTGACGATATGCCAGCATTTCAACATGAGGTATATATGGCGTTTGTATTAAGTACAAGCGCTCACGCAAATTTTATAATGGATCCTTCTGAAGCGTTAGAAATGGAAGGAGTTCATCTGTTCCTTTCTGCCAAAGATCTGAGTTCGAAACAAAATATCTTGGGACCCGTTGACTACGTAGTTTTTGTCGAAAAAACTGTAACATCACAAGGGCAAGTGTTAGGTGCCATTTTTGCTGATAATCAATTGATTGCCCAAAAAGCAGCACGTAAAGTAAAAGTAGCCTACGAAGAATTACAACCAAAAATTATATCAATCGAAGACGCTATAAAACACAACTCATTTTTCACAGACGTAGTTAACCCTCGCGTTCTGGAAACTGGAGATGTTGATAAAGCTTTTGCAAACGCACCTCATGTTATTGAAGGTGAATGTAGATCAGGTGCACAAGAACATTTTTACTTGGAAACACAATCAACCATTGTGATTCCAAAAGAGGATAAAGAACTTGAGGTTTTTTGTGCCACACAATTCCCTAAGGCGATAAGTGTAAAAAAAAGTGCTAAAAAAATCATTAGTTACCAAAAAATGTATTTTTAGGAAATGATAAGTAACGCATTAGACGTGCCTCAACATAAAATTAATGTAAGAGTAAAACGACTAGGAGGGGCGTTTGGAGGTAAAGAACATAGACCAGCAAGTATTGCTGTCCCTGCCGCTTTGGGTGCTATTCGATTAGGTAGACCTGTCAGGTGTATGCTTGATCGAGATGAAGATATTCTCATAACTGGAGGCAGGCATCCATTTTACATAAAATACAAAACAGCATTTGATCAGAAAGGAGTGATAATAGCTTGCGAAATATACTTATATAACAATGCTGGCTATGCCAGCGACTTATCCGATTTGGTAAATCAAAATCTACCATTACCTTTAAACATATATATATATATATATATATATATATATATATATATATATATACCACCAGGTGTAAATCAAATAAAGCCCCTGTAACTTTTCAAGATTTGATGGGTTATATTAGAGTTAGTCTGGGATTTTTTTACATAAAAAAATAATATGACCGACTTGCGGTTTCACCGGAAATGACACAGAAGCTAAAAATGTAATTGGAACATCCTGTATATTTTTACATGTTTGGATTCTACGGCTTTAAAAACATATAGTGTTCATCTGCCAAATGTCAACTCAAACGCCATTTTACTTTGACAGAGTCGGCTTCAGGAGCATGTTGTGTTAATAAAAATTAGAAAATTAAAAATTACTGCTTTGTTTAGGAACTAAGGAAAATACTATGCATATCGTTTTACTAGTAATTGAAAGAGCTATTTAATATACAGGGTGACCCATATATGTTTCTATTGGGAACGGTGAGTTTTAGTTAAAAAACCGTAATTTTTAAACTTGATCGTTAACAAACTACACAAAAAATAATAATATTGTAGGAATTGAAATCTAAATTTGACAACAAATGATCTAAATTATAAAATTAAATGGCGTGATTGACACTTGAATTGTATGTACTACGTAAATATGTTATACAGGATGTTCCATTTAAATTTTATTACTTTTTAAAATGTCATCTAATCTAATATAACAACAAGATTTGAACAAAATCTAACGACCCGTTCAAAAGTTACAGGGGTGATTTACTCCCGGGATACTGGGTTTCAAAGTTATTATTTTTTTTAACTCTTTTTTAAATATCTATCTTAATAACAACAGGATTTGCATGAAATTTGGTACCTGATGGGAAATCCCGATTTGATCATAGTTTTGATGTATCTTCCAGAGGGCGCCTCCAGCAGTCCTTTGTCTACCTTTAAAGCTCCATAACTTTTTTCTGCTTCGGTATTCAAAATTTCTAGCCAGAAATTGTTATTACCTAATATGTTTTCTTCAAAAAAGGTATACCTTGTAGATGCAGGTCGTTTCCAGGAGCCGTTTGTGTGATAATCGAATCTAAATGTTTCATTGCGTACTAGAATTCATCATAGCCCTCCTTCACATCCAGGCTTAGGACTGATCCAAGAGGTTTGGAGCGTGTTAAGTACCAACCGGTCAACAACAATAAAACGTTACATAACAACATAAGAATGTCAGAATGAACTGTCAAAGAACAAAAGGAATAGCATACAAAGTTAATAACAAACGACCAAAACAGAAAACTTTTATTAAATTATAAATTGTTCAATTAAACTCTAAGTAAATGTTTTTATGTACACAAAGATTAATTATATGGAGAAAATTGAACTCCACCCTATCCATCATCTCTACATCTAACTGTAAAATGTTTACCGTTCTCTTGATGTTCTGCTAACCGTATCCTTAGAAACGCCAAGTTCCACACCAATGTGTCTGGTGCTCAGACTCGGATCTTCTTCAACTCGTTCTAAAATTTGTTCCTCAACCTCTGCTGTCCTAATAGTACGATTCCGTCCACAATCAACCGTAGCAGGAGCAAAACTACCGGTTGCTCCAAGACGTCTTTCAACAGCGGCAAATGTTTGATGATTTGGAACTCTGACCGATTCCCGGCCATTTCCTTGGTAATAACCATATACTAATGCCATATCGGTCATTTCTGCGTTAGTGAAAAATATAGAAAAATTGAAGAAGGAAATTAAAATTACAATAAAGATTTGTCAGACTGAATTGTTTGACAATACTCTTTTGTAACTAATGGCAATACTTAATACTGTTTAGTCGTTTCTATGATGAGTTTTAGTACGCAATGAAATATTTAAATTCGATTATCACAGAAACGGTTGCTCGAAGAGATAACTACAAGGTATACCTTTTGTGAAGAAAACATATCAAGGAATAAGAATTTATGACTAGAAATTTGATATACCGAGGCAGGAAAAAAGTTATAGAGCTTGAAATATAGGCAAAGGGCTGCTGGTGGCGCCTTCTGGAAGATACATCAAAACTATGATCAAATCTGGATTTCTAATTATAGAAAACCCCTAGGTACCAAATTTCATGCAAATCCTGTTATTAATAAGATAGATATTTAAAAAAGAGTTAAAAAAATAATAGCTTTGACACCCTGTATTTCGGAAACTATTAACTTTTGGCCAAAGGTAAATTGGCCTAGATCCTCATATTTTAGTCTCAGGAATTTGTCCTAGCATTTTTTACAGACCTTTTAGAGACAACCTGATATGGATAGTGTGTCCCAAAAGTTTGGAAACGCTCAATTATCTCAGTTATTTGTAAAGTGACATAAATGAAAATTAGAAAGTTTACATTAGCATTCATGCTCTATCCAACAAAAATATTTTCAGTGATGCAGTTTTGCCGCTTCTGCTAAAAATTAAAATCAACTTTGATAATTCAAACGGAACACTGTGTATATTATTCAATTTTTTAATGGCTGGAATAAATCTAAATACATCTTATGTATGAATTCTTATACCTATCTTCAACCATTTACCAAATAATTGACTGACTATTTCGACACTTTGACAGGCTGTAAAATCTGAACCTTAGGAGATCAGGAAAAACGGTTCGCACATTCCTATCTTAGTTTTTCATAAGCTATCGATTGACAAATACAAAAATATCTAATCTTCTAACAAGGAATTTATTGAAAAATTATTTAAAAAAACCATGTACTAAATTAAATGTTCAAAATGTTTTTCTTGTACGTCTTGGCAAAAGGCTAGGTGGTAATAAAATTTTTCGATAACCTTGTGAACCATATCTTCGGTAATAAGATTACATTCAATTTGTGCGCGTTGTCTTAAATCGTCGAGGTTCACCGGTTTTGTAGCGTATACTTTATTTTTTAGATGCCCCCAGAAAAACTAATCTAATGGCGAGAGGCCAGGAGACCTCGCTGACCACCCTATAGAAATCCTTCTGCATATGCATCTGTTAGGAAAAGTTTATCCAGATATTCCTTACTATACGGTCATAGTGAGGAGGAGCTCCATCCTGCTGAAACCATGTACTTTGATAGTTTTGGGCCAGACAAACGTTGAATTTCAGGAACGATTAAATTTTTAAGCATATCCAAATATATCTCAGCTGTTGAATTACCTTCTATGAAAAATCGCCCTAAAGTGCGAGTTCCATACAACCCTGACCAGACATTTATCTTCTGAGGCTGCTGGGAATGCGCTTCTCTCATCCAATGTAGATTTTGATCTGAGCATTCACATTCCCATTTAGCATAAATGTCGCTTCATCAGAAAAAACAATGTTATTGAATAAATCATTATTCTCATCCCACTTAGCCATCATGGTCTCACAAAATTCGTTTCTTCTACCGAAATCATCGTCTGACAGCTCTTGAACAAGATGAATCTTATAGGGGTGAAATTTATTTTCCTCCAGAATTCTTAACACTGATGAACGACTAATATCAATAGCTGTTGCTGACTTCCGCAGGGAACTATGAGGATTATCAATAAATGTGTGCGTTCAAGTATGTTTCACCACTCGTTGCTGGTTTGAGTCGACTCGATCTCAACTTCTCTCTGCAGTCTCCCTTTTCCTCAAATCTTCTGTTTTCTGTGCCTCTGATTTTGTAGTTGGGGAACGGTTCGGAAAATCGTTATTGAATAAATCCGCCACCTCTTCATAGGACCTCACACAATCTCCGTAACCACTCATCATAAGGAGTATGATTCTTTCTCGTTCATTTAAATTAGCCATTATTAAAAAGCAAAGCGGATAGGATTGACAATATCTAATTTTACTTTTACGTCTGTCAAGTATGACGCGTTTCCGCGGTTTTCATTTCTAATGTAACAAAGGTGGATATCACCTATTTTATCCTTTTAAACAATTTTTCAATAAATTCCATATTAGAAGATTAGATGTTTTTGTATTTGTCAATCGATAGCTAATGAAAAACTAACATAGGAATGTGCAAACCGTTTTTCTTGATCTCGTAAGGTTTAGACTTTACAGCCTGTCAAAGTGTCGAAATGGTCTGTCAATTATTTCGTAAATGATTCAAGATAGGTGTAGGGCTTCATACATAACATGTATTTAGATTTATTCCGGAAATTACAGAATTAAATAATATACATGGTGTTCGGTTTGAATTATCAAAGTTGTTTTTAATTTTTAGTAGAAGCGGCAACACTGCATCACTGAAAATATTTTTGTTGGGTAGAACATGATTACTAATGTAAACTCCCCAATTTTCTACGTCACTTTACAAATAACTGAGATAATTGAGCGTTTCCAAACTTTTGGGACACACTGTATATACCATGTATATATGTATATATATATATATATATATATATATATATATATATATATATATATATATATATATATATATATATATATATATATATATATATATATATTTCAGGTAATGTTAAGAGCTCTTCTTCATTTTCAAAACTCGTACAGAATTCCAAATGTACGTGCGTATGGATACGTTTGCAAAACTAACGTACCTTCCAATATGGCAATGCGAGCTTTTGGTGCACCGCAAGGTATGTTAGCCGGTGAATTTATGGTTAGAAATATCGCAGAATTCCTTGGAAAGGAATCATATGAAGTTGCTGAATTAAATATGTACAAACCTGGTGATAGCACACATTATAATCAGATACTGGAAAATAGTACTGTTGGGAGATGTTGGGATGAGTGCATTAGTAACTCAAATTTCTATAAACGAAAATTGAACGTTGAAAAATTCAATAGGTTATACAGAATTGTTTTTCCAAAACTAAATAAAATAATTTGCTTTCAGAGAAAACCGTTGGAAAAAACGTGGAATTACAGTTGTTCCTTCGACTTATGGTGCGGGATATGGTATTGCTTCCTTCAAACAAGGAGGAGCTTTAATTAACATATACATGGATGGGTCGGTATTATTGACTCACGGAGGAATCGAAATGGGCCAAGGTTTGCACACTAAAATGATACAAGTAGCTAGTAGAGTACTGGAAATACCATGCGAAAAAATATACACTAGTGAAGTGTCTACCAGTACAGTTCCCAATCCCACACAAACCGCTGGAAGTATGTCCTCTGATATTAACGGAATGGCTGTTATGGTAAATAAATACACTACCTCAAACAGTTAAATACCGTCTACTTCTTTCAGAATGCTTGCGAGAAAATAAAATCTCGTTTGGAACCTTATAAAAAAACTAATCCAAAAGGAAAATGGGAAGAATGGATTTTAGCAGCATATCAGGACCGTGTTAACTTATCTGCTACTGGATTTCACAAAACTCCCCATTCAGAATATGACTGGGCAACTCTAAATGGGGCATTTTACGATTATTACACGGTAGGTGCTGCGTGCACAGAAGTTGAAATTGATTGTCTTACTGGAGACCATGAAATATTAAGAACTGACATAGTTATGGACGTGGGTCTGTATTTTGTTAATTAGCTTAGATTCTTACGACTAAAATAATCAAATTTTGTAGGTGAGAGTTTAAACCCGGCTATAGACATTGGACAAATTGAGGGAGCTTTTGTTCAAGGTTATGGATTGTACATGCTTGAGGAGATCATGTTTGCACCAGATGGCACCATATTCACCAAAGGTCCTGGTAGTTATAAATTACCAGGTTTCACAAATATTCCGTTGGAGTTTAACGTTGCTCTGCTAAAAGGCGCTTCAAATCCTAAAGCGATTTATTCTTCTAAAGTAAGATGTGACAGTTGTTTTTGATAGAGTAATGGCATAATTGTTCTAGGCGATTGGAGAACCCCCATTATTTTTAGCAAGTTCTGTTTTATTTGCCGTAAGAGAAGCTATCAAATCCGCTAGAGCGGACGCAGGTGTATCAACTACTGGATTTAAACTTTTTGCCCCAGCAACTGCCGCTAAAATACGTATGGCATGCGAAGACCATTTAACTAAAAAGGTTAATTTAAATTTCTCTTTATTTCAATTATATTTAATGCATTTTTTATTTTAGTTGGATCAGCCTGAGCCAGGCTCATTTGTTCCTTGGAATGTAGATGCTTAATAACATCAAAGGTTGTCAGTTGTAATTTAAAAAAACAGTAACATAGTAATTGCCATATCTATAGTATGCTGGTTGTAAAATTAGGGAAAAAATACATTTTGTTTTTGTAAGGAACATATAACGCATTTATACATACGCGCAACATAGATATGTGCTAGTCATTTTATGTAATATTAGGCAAATCAAAAAATACCACTGTATAGTTATTAACAGCAGATTCTCAAACTGGATATCTTGTGGTACTAACCAGTGCCCTAATCTGTTGCATAATTCCTGAATTCACGTTTGAAAGAGTTTTATCAGCGGTGATGTTACAGTGTACGTATAATTTCTTTTACGTTATTAATTGTGTGGTGATTATAAACATTTGCAATAAGGTATGCCTACAAGAATAAGTCAATGGAGTCCAAAACATATAACCATTCCGGCTGATCCTAATCCGCTGATTAGGAAACGTCTTACTTGAATTGACGGCACAATACGGTTACGGAGAAGTTTATAAAATATTTGTGAATTTACGTTTTCATTAATTAAAAAAATCCCAATTAATTTGTTGAACATATGAATTAAGTGTTAAATTGTCGACTATAATACCACAATAGGTTTTAGCTGGCGATAATTTTTTTACTTATCTTTAAACATATCTTTTTTGATAATTCGACGAACAGATTGAGTTGAAAAAATCACATGAAACAAATGGCTGCGTTACTTTAATATCCAAGTCAATGTTAACTTTTTTATAGTTTTATTTTTTTTAAAACCTTACATAGGCTCTCTTTTTTATTACTGAGGATAGAGTAAAGTTTTAGGGCATAATCTAGCTAAGAAAATTTCATAAAAAAATTACTCTAGCATTGCCAGTTTTTACAGTATTAAAAAAAAAAAACATAAACATTTGTCAACAAAATGTTAAACGATCCCCAGATGATCCCAGTACGACAACCGGTTCAAGGCACTCCTTGAGAGTAGCCTTGAAGAATTCCGCAACCTTAACTTTCCCGAAATCCAACTCGAACTAGAATCCTTTCCTTACCCCCATCACGCCCGACCAGATCAACTCGTACTTCAAAAAAGGGAAAAATTTAGCCCCAGGTCATGACGGCCTTAATCACAAAATCCTCCGGCACCTACCTGACCCAGCCCTCCGATTACTCTCCGACATTTACAATAAATGCCTAATCCTCTCCCACTTCCCGACGGATTGAAAATCGGCCTCCACCGTCATGGTACTCAAACCCCATTCCGGCATAACCACATCCTCTTCCTACAGACCCATTTTTCTCCAGATGCTTCGAACAGATTGTGGCCGAGCTACTCAGGGACCACCTAGAATTCAATGATCTCCTTCCCAACAGCCAGTTCGGCTTCCGTCCCAACCGAACGTGTCACGATCCCTTGCTGAAGCTGCTTACAGAGACCGCCGTGGCCTTCAATCACAAGCAATGCAACCTGTCTGTGTTTCTGGATATTAAGCAAGCATTTGACAGGGTCTGGCTTGCCGGTCTTCTATACAAGATCCGCAACCTTAACATACCCGACCCCTTTTCTAAACTCCTGGTCTCGTACCTGACTAGTCGGTCAGTTCGGATCCAAGTAGGAAGTACCTTCTCTGATCCTTTTCAACCTACAGCACGCGTACAACAAGGTTCTGCCTTAGCCCCGATCCTTTACACAATCTTCGGAGCGGACATTCCCGAGGTAACACAACCCGGAGAGGTCGTAGCGCAGTTTGCGGATGACACCGTCTTCTGGGCGGTTAATCGGAACAGCGGAGCGGCCTACCACCTCATATCTAAAACCCTCCGGAACTTCTCCAACTGGGCTAACCGGTGGAGAGTCTCCGTCAATCCCACCAAAACCCAAATAATCCTCTTTCGCCATTTTAATTACACCGAGGATAAACGTCCAAAGCTAGCCGACCGGAATGTTTCCCTCTCACTATATCAAGAAAGACTCCTACTCCAACGCGAAGTCATCTACCTAGGAACACTGTTCACTAAAACCCTTAATTGGCTCCCCGATGTACAAAAAATACTTAACAGAATAAGAAACCGAGCAAACCTACTGGGTGCCCTTCGGTGTAGAACCAGAGGTTGCCACCCCAAAACACTACAGCACACCTACAACAGACACATCTACCCTATTATGGATTTCCAAGCACCCATATACACCAATATAAACCCCAATCACCCCGCAGGTACCCTAGCGACATCACGATACAACACGCAAACATACCACCCAACACACAGAGTACAAATACTACAGAAAAACTTTGCACACAAAAGAATCTTTGGCGGCACAATCCCAACCCGAGAGATCCTTACCACTCTTTATAACTACCGCTTTCCTCAATTCCCACGGAAAAACCCAAACGAAAATTAAACACCCCCCGCGATCCTAACTCAACTCCTTGACGACCTCCCCGAGGAGATAGAAGAATCCTTAGATAATGTTCCATATGCTCTCCGCATCCCCCGTCTATTCGAGGACGACCACACTAAGCACGCTACACCTCACTAAACAACACGCACACTTAAACCAATTATCACAAATATTCAAATAAATCTAAATCTTTTTTCTTTTTTTTACACCAAAAATAACCACATCTCATGATTGTAAACTATCCAATAACACAAAAAAGATCGCAACACCAACAAGACAAACCAGGGCTGAAGAGGAGAGCACACTAACAAAATAAAAATTCTATAAAAATATCGATAAAACTTATAATAAATTAATATTAGTCAAGTTGCTTTGGTGTGTGTGAATCCTTGCGATATTGCAGGCTCACATTCCATTAATATAAGTAATTTGATTCTAATCAGTTCTACATAAGTAAAGACAAAGTTTGTATCGATTGGGGCTTGAATCTCGATGGCGCAGATGGTTACCGCGGTACTCTAGCAAAGTATAAGTCGCAGGTTCAAATCCTACTGGAGGTGAGCTTTTTATTTATGTATTTAATAAAATTAATAATCATTTTTAATCAATAATACAGCTTCAGTATTTTCAATCATATTTAATTTTTACATTTAATTCGCCGTACATTAAAACACTTTATAAAGAAAATTTATGTAAAATCAAATTTTCTTTAAAAAACGTCTACACCTTTTCTTATAAAATTAATCGTTATTCAAATAATGAAAAAATTTGAACTAACATTTAGATTCTACCTTGGGAATTTTTTGCCGCTAAATTACGCGTCATATCAAAAAATTATATGGTCTATGTCTATATCTCGGTATTTTTATATCTTTGAAGTATTCAGTTGTTTTAGAAGTAATTGATAAAAACTAAAAACTGCCTCCAAAATCTAATCAGCTCTAAGCCAAATAAAAACAAGCTTAAATACAAAATTTTAAGTACGTAGGTATTTTCGATCTGGAGTTATAGTGGATACTAACACACATACACACATTGTGTAGGTATGACTCTGCACAACGCCTGGCCTTACATAAAAGCAACAGTGGGAATCTAGACCAACTAGAATTCCGAAGAGCCGTAACTTATTGGAAACCCACAAGAGGATTACAAAGAGATGTCGTTCAAAACCCTCTAAACATTCGCATGAGTTTTCTCGCTACGACAGGTTAGACTACCAGGTTATGTATCACGAAAATTAACGACCATGCGCGGAAAGTTCCACAAAAGGAAATTTTGTTTGTGGCAAATGTGATGTGGGTTTATACCCCAAAGACTGTTTTGTAAATTACCACACAATTTAGTCATTGTTATATTATCTAATAGTATAAAAAATACTTTTCCAAGTTTCTCACTTTATCTTGTTTTTTACTTGATAGCAGTATACGGGGTGGTCCGTAAGAAATGGTCCAAAGTGAAATGTAAGACTCTCGATCTCAAAATATTACGATCTGACGCAACTTGCTTTAATAAAATATGGACAAGTTCCAAAAAAATGTTGATTTTTGAAATATGTCCAAAACGAAAAAAAGGTATTTTTCTCATTCTTGGTATAATAAACAGAGATATAAAGTACATTGGTTCTAGCTTATTAGTACGTTTTTATTATGTACAGTGGCGTAGAAGGCAAGGGGTAGAGGAACATTGTAATTCCTAATTTCTACGCCAATGAAGTAAATTGGATTTTTTATTAAAATACGAAACCTTGATGTTTTTCAGATAAAAAAGGTACTTTGTCTAAATCGATCATTTTAACAGTTTCTAAGATATTTGCATTTTTAGGTATTTATTACCAACGGCTTAGGCAGGTTATTATTATTCTGTTGTGTTTGGGAAACAACATCAAAACGTGAAAATCAGTGTTTCGGGAAGAATACACGTAACTTCCGGAAATAATAGATCTAATCATTTTAACACAAAACTCTCATATAAACCTAAGTTCAATAGTGTTTCGTTTTCGAGATACTACAGGGTGCCCAAGTTAATAAACTGCCTAAGCAGTTGATAATAAATACCTAAAAATGTAAATAGGAATTACAACGTTGCTCTACCCCTTGCGTTCTACGCCACTGTACATAATAAAAACGTATTAATAAGCTAGAACCAATGTACTTTATATCTATGTTTATTATACCAAGAATGAGCAAAATACATTTTTTCGTTTTGGAGATATTTCAAAAATTAACATTTTTTTGGAACTTTGACACCGTTTGTCTTTTTTATTGTCCATATTTTATTAAAGCAAGCTGCATCTGATCGTAATATTCTTACATTTCACTTTGGACCATTTCTTACGGACCACTGCTACCAAGTAAAAAATAAGATAAATGAGAAACTTGAAAAGTATTTTATACTATTAGACAACATAATGTAACAATGACTAGATTGTGTGGTAATTAACAAAACAGTCTTTGGGATATAAACCGACATCACATTTGAGGCAAACAAAATTTCCTTTTGTGGAATGTTCCGCGCATGGTCGTTGATTTTCGTGATACATAACCAGGTAGTCTAACCTGTTGTAGCGAGAAATGTTTAGAGGATTTTGAACGACATATCTTTGTAATCCTCTTGTGGGTTTCCAATAAGTTAGTACATACGGCTCTTCGGAATTCTAATTGGTCTAAATTCCCACTGTTGCTTTTATGTAAGCGCCAGGCGTTTTGCAGAGCCATACCCACACAATGTACCGGGTGGCCAGATAAGAATGCAAAGTGCTGTTTCTCAGAAACTATTCGTCGTAGACAACTGCGGCAAAAATTTTATTATTAAAGTGGGCAAAAAAAGACCATGGAAAATATTTTCAAATTTGCAAGATGACCGCCAGGGGGCGTGACCGCCATCCCAAACTTTTAAAGTGATTTTTTACTGAAATCCACCTAGTAAAGGTACCAAGAATTATATGCTTTTTAAATCTCAGCTTTATTCGAGTACTTTTTTTTTGACGTATCTATTAAAATAAAGTGGTGGGGGCTGATTCAGTGATTTTTTAAATAAACAGCTGTAACTCCTAAACGACTTAACTGTTTTTGATAAGCTTAGGCTCGTTGGAAAGAGCATTTATTGCTCCATCAAATCCATCTTACCTGTAATATGTCTAATTTTTAGTAATGCCGCCAGAGCGCGTTCTTTTGATATAATATCAGAAAATTGCAAAATTCTCTAAAGAATTAAATGCTACAATATGACTTTTTTTTTCATAAAAATGAGATAAAATCATCCCTAAATAGGTTAGTGAAAACTGCATCTCGATATCTTATTCATACCCTAAAATATCGAAGAAAGAAAGTTTAGTTATTATAAAATTTGCAAAGCCAATATTACACCGGTATTTATTCTTATTTATTTGTCTTTTTTCAAGATTCAATGAAAAATTTCATCATTTTATAATTTTTGAATATTGAAAGCTTTCATAATTTCAAAAATTAAATGTAATAATATGATAATATTTATTTCTGAAAGGTATTATTTCAAATTTGTGGAATCGTTTTTATTAATTTTATTTATGGCCCTAAAAAGGACCGATTGTGCAATAATGCCTACTTAAGTAGGGGAGAGTCGGACAAAACCGGGTATCACATAAAAATGGCTGTATTGGGAACTAAAAAGCGATTAATAACCGTTTACCTACTTTTAATTGTAAAGAAAAGTATCTCCTATTGTCCTATTGGGCTTTAAATTTGATTAAGATAACTCTATCAAATCACAAAAAACTATTTAGAAAAAAATGTCATAGTACCCGGTTTTGTACAACCGGTGTTACAAAACCGGGTACTTATAAGAAAACCAAAGTCAATTATTGCAAATGGCTTTTATTAAGTTTTTAACAAAGTTTAGGTACAGAAATCACAAATAAAGTTACTTTCATCGTCATCACAGCCAGCGCAAGCGTCATGTCACCATTTTTCACACGTATCGCACTTAATCCAACCTTCCTTTTCTTTTGAATTTGAGAACAATTCATTACAATATAAGCACGCATCATCCTTATTTTCTTAACTCTGAACTCTGAACTCCCAGAGCCATCTTCTAGTTTTTTACTAGCTGACTTGATTTTTGACTTAGATGTTTTCTTTCCAAACTTTCCTTTATTTCCTTCTTCCAGCTTTAAATTCTTTTCTTCTGTCAGATTTAAATTCTTCGCTCCTCTTTTTGTGGGACGTTTCGCAGAATCCTCTTCAAGTTCTGCTTTATATGGGGATGATGTTATAACTGCAGCTTTTCCATTTTTCCTTTTATTATCTCTAGGAGAAACTGATGGGAAGCTACAACTCGGTTGAGGAGAAGACGAACGTGACGTCATAGGTGTTACAACTTTTATAGCTATTTGTTTAGGTGGTGTCGATGTATTAGAAATAGTGTTGGTAACTTCGTTTAAAATAGGGGCAGCAGGAGTAGACGGACGTGGAGGATCCACGTGTGGGGTTCCATTTTCATGATCCCCTAATCGACGTTCTGTAGCCTCCGATGGTGATAACATCCAATCGGGAAAAACACTTTCGTCAAGTGGATAAATTCCGGTTTTTCTAAAACCACTAATTGCTGTTTGCATTACTGCTGCCTTCACAAATGCGTCTCCAAAAAGCTTTCCTACCTCATAAATCGTTACCCGCCTTCCAGGATGTTCACGCATCCATTTTCTTACTTCTTCTCCATAATAAGTGCTTAATGGAGCCATAAATGACACATCCAATGGCTGCATACGATGTGTACAATGAGGGGGGAGACAAATGGTGACAACGTTATTTTCACGTGCGATGTTGATCAACTCAATGCTCTTAGTATGAGTTGCATGTCCATCCAATAACAAGAGAACAGGATTTTCTACTGTAGGATGAGTGAACTCCACAAATTTTTTGAACCATCTAATGAAAATATTTTTTTCTATCCAGCCGGTTGGGTGATATTCTGTAAACGTCCCGGGTGGTGTATGATCTAACAACCGAGGATTGACAAGCTTCCTTGGAAAAATTAGCATTACAGGCATGAATGAACCACTTGCGCTCATGCAAATTTCTGCAGTAACCAACGTGCCTCTCTCAGCTGATACGAGAGCTGCAATTTGTCTTTTGCCTCTAATGGAAATGACCTTAGATTGTTTTTTTGGCACCGCAGTGATGCCTGTTTCATCCACATTCCATATCCGGTCCGGCTTGAATTTATATTTGTCACAAACATCCATTAACATAGTAAAACATGTTTTCACTGCAACGCGATTGAAACCTATAGAAACGTTATAGAAGTAGCTTCAGGTTTTCTTAATCGAAGATCCTTGTGCCTCGATAAAAATGAGTAGAGCCATGTTTTACCTGCCATTTTCTTCTCATTATTGAAATTGTGACTTACCCCATTCCTTACTGCTAATTCATAAGCGAGAACTTTGAGTTCAGTTAATGTAAAACCGGACAGTCTACTTTCCATATGTAAGATATGACTGACAAGTTCCTCTTCTTGTTCTGCATTGAATGTGGGTTTAAAACGGCCTAGACCTGAAGTAAAAACAAAAAAACCTAAGCTATGTGAACACTATTCTTTAGTAATATCAAAAAATCTATTACGCCATTATCTTGTCCATCTACCTTTTTCCTTGGCTTCATCAATAGATCTGACTTTTTTCACACGGCCTTCTAAGGTTGATTGTGGAACACCAAACACCCTAGCTGCTTTCATATAACCCATCCTTCCTTCAAACACTTCGGTCATTGCCCCTTTCATGCTTTCACGATTTGTTTTTCGTTTGTAATGCGACATGTCTCACTACCTAAAAAATAAGCTCTTTGAAAGTAGTCCGACAAAATCGGGTACCCGATTTTGTAAGGCTCCCTACTACCCGGTTTTGTAAGATTATGATTCATTAACGCAGATTGTCAATTACAATGTTAGGTTATAATATTAAGAACGGAATTATGATCAAAATTACAGCTTATACCCTAATCTACCACGACAAGGCGACAAAAAACACATCCGTGAATCACAATTGTAAAAAACACTATCCAAACTTACCTTAAAATTCGAGTTAATAGCTTATAAATTCAGAAATTATTTGACACAAGTTTACAACTACACATTTCAACACGGACTGGTCCTCCTGTCGATCTATCCTGCGTATGCGCGTAAGGTTTGGCGTCTACGGATAAGATGTTGCCAAGCATTCACCGAATTAGCCTGGTACCTACCCGGTTTTATCAGACCACCCGGTTTTGTCCGACTCTCCCCTAGGTATTAAGTACGCATCAAGTACCTACTTAATGCCTACTTAAATGCTCGAATTGTGTCCCACCGACCTCGATGCATTGTTGGAGCCGTTCATGCGTGGACATTACAGCAGCTTCAACTTCTGCTCTTGACAGGCTACGAATGACCTCTCGAATTCGTATTTTCATGTCGTCTCCCGTTCTTGGTGGAGTTTCGTAAAACAATATCTTTTAATCGACCCCATAAATGAAAGTCCTAACAGGTTAAGTCTGGGAATCAGGGTGGCCAAGGAAATACACTTCCTCGTTCAATCCACCTCTGGTGATATATTAAATTTAAGTGTTCTCGCACATTTATTGAAAAATGTGCTGGGCAACCATCTAGTTGTAAAAACATATTTTGCCGTAATTGCAATGGCACATCTTCCAGTAAAATAGGCAATTGGTTTACCAGAAAATCAAGAAACACGGTGCCATTTAGTGGTTCATCAAAGAAATAAGGACTTATAAGAGTTCCGTCCAGGATGCCACACCACACATTAACACTCCAACGACCATGATGTTAGACCTCGTGCAATCAGTGAGGATTGGTGTCAGACCAATAATGTATATTATGCAAATTAACGTTTCCATCACTTTTAAAAGTGGCCTCATCAAAGAAATTCGGATAAAAATCCTCTATTTCCCTGATCATGCCCAACATCCAATGACAATTATCTATCCGTCGGTCAAGGTCTTCGTCATGTAAGGCTTGATGTAAAACCATATGATACGGGTGCATTATATAAATTTGAAGTAACAAACACATTGTGAAATATGTAAAGTAGTATTTTCAGTGACATAAGAACTTACCTATGATCCTTTAAAATGTTTCGTGACATATCCAACGCGAGAGACATTGCTCTCGTACTAACGTGGGGATTCAATGACTCGTATGCTAAGAGCTTAACAATATTGTCTTCCATTTTTCTAGCCGAGTCTCTTCGCGACTTTCGTCGAAAGCTTCCAGTATTACGCAAATTTGGCACTAAACGCGGAAAAATTGCCGCATTTGGAAGACATTCAAAATATACTGCAATCATATCAACAGCTTCATCATTTGTAAAAGACATTATACGTAGTTTTAAGGACTTACTTGTGCAACAAAGATAAATTACACTGTTTGTCAAATTTTAATATTTGTTTACAAGTAGATTTTAGGTATTTGTTTTTTCTCAATGGCCGACTCCAAAGATTAGAGAGAGAGAAGATGGGAAACGTAGGTAAGACGAGTATAGTAAATACTGACCCAAAAAATGAACGTATGTTTACATCTAAAGCACCAGGGAGCGCCCTAGAATTCCAAAAGAATAACTGTGAAATATAATTTCTCCACTAATCAGCTATCAGGCGTATTTTTTTAGGATTTAGGAAAATCAAGTTGAGATAAACAAAAAAAAAGGTTTGTAGTAATAACGTAGATTATATTAAAATATTTTGATACAGTTCTACATTCACAGTTAATTTTAACTATTATTTTACTGAATTTTAAAAAAAATATGACAGGACACAAAACAAAAGAAATACATATTATATAAATTAACTAACACTAAAAAGCACAAAACTATTTACACGCAACAAGATAAAAACACAATGAATATTAAATATAACGAGATAACAAACAGATATAACAATTCAAGCACAATGTTTACATGAGTGTCATAAACATATGGTAGACATGTAAACAAAATTTTAGTTTCCTATAATTATTTGTTATCGACTTGTTTGTGCGAATACACCTGAAGCGATAGATGTCGCTACCTTCGCCTTGGTCGTTACGTTTCCCATCTTTTTTACTTCCTAATCTTTGGCCTACTCCTAATATTCTGCCTATTCTGCAATTGCATATTCTATGAATTGATTATTATGCCCCTACATGTTTTTTTTTATTTTTGAAATTATGAAAACTTTTATTATTTAAAAATTATAAAATGATGAAATTTTTCATTGAATCTTGAAAAAAGACAAACAAGAATAAATACCGGTGTAATATTGACTTTTGAAATTTTATAATAACTAAATCTTCTTTCTACGATATTTTAGGGTAGGAATAAGATATCGAGATGCAGTTTTCACTGACCTATTTAGGGATGATTCCATCTCATTTTTATGAAAAAAAAGTCATATTATTGCATTTAATTTTTTAGAGAATTTTGCAATTTTCAAAAAACGCGCTCTAGCGGTATCACTAAAAATTAGACATATTACCGGTAATATGGATTTAATGGAGCAATAAATGCTCTTTCTAGCGAGACTAAGTTTATTAAAATGAGTTCAGTCGTTAAGGAGTTACAGCTTTAAAAATCACTGAATCACCCCAAACTTTATTTTAATAGATATGTCAAACAAAAATTACTCAATTACTCGAATAGATCTGAGCTTTAAAAAGCATACAATTTTTTGGTATATTTACTAGGTGGATTTCAGTAAAGATCACTTTAAAAGTCTCATTTTCGAATACTTATCTACTTTGTTTAATTTCGTATTATGGTTGCAATGCAAATTACTCATAATATTTTGAAATCTATCTATCTATCTATCATCCTATTTTGCCAAAACTTTGTTTTCGTGGGACACGCATATAAGCACTCAATAGAAGAACTCTAATGAAACTCAGCAGCTCGCCGGCGCCCATGTCTCATGCACGATTTGTTTGCTGGGCAAATATATTTGAAAAATTGAGTATCTGATTTATTACTTCTTCATCAAAGAACAACTGAAACGTAGCAGCAGGTGAAAGATTGTTCACAGATGATACAATTTTCCAGTTAGAAAAAGTCGTTTGTCCTAAATCATTAACTTTATACTGAAATTTCTTCAAAACGTTTGGCCTTCGTTCAACAAATGCTGAGAGGGGTTCGTAACCGTCCTCTGAGTTGTTTTCTAAAACCATTTTTAATTCTACTTCAGCTCTGAGTTGTTCTCTAGGCAAATTTTCTACATGTACAAAGCCCTGAATCTTCATCGGTGTCGCAGTCCTCGTTTGCATTTTGTGGTGGAAAAATAGCTATTTGTTCCGGAAAATAAGCTACATCATCTTTCCCTAATTCTTCCAGCAACTGGGCAAAAGTTAACGGCTCTTTCCAGTACTTGAAAAAGATACAATATACTTGAGTCAATCGTAGCGGATAAACCTACCGACCTCTTAAAGGGATGCTGTTCTTAATAATTTGGATAAAAGTGTGAGGTTATGGTACTTACTGCATTTAGGGGTCTATAATGTATCCAAATAAGATAGAATAGGCCCGCCATTGTAATTAAAAACCACGATAGCTTACCTTTTGTTATTCATTGTAATTGTAAGTTAAACGTCCAGTAGAAAAACATAAATTATACACTAGATATTAGCGATTTTAAGGAACAAGTGCTACAGACTGATCGTCAATGCTTTGAAGTTTGAAATGTAAGTGGCGACATCTGCATTCCAATAGCTGTTATGAAATGCAGTTAATCAAGTTTCTATCACCCTTTTAAAAGGACAGTAGGGCTACATGGGTTAAGCTATCAAAATGCGGTTAGATGATTTAATATGAAAATGTAGACTTTCATCATTATTACACATAATTAAAATACCTTTTTGGATTTTTATGGTGTATTTTTGTATTTATATTTTACACAAATCTATACATTTCAATAACACTTGCAGTTAAAGGTATACTTAAAAACACTAAACCTTCACCACAATGTATATATTTAAATACTTAATAAAACGTAACAAAAGGGTGACTAGTTTCGACACACAGTGTCATCTTCAGACCTTAAACTAATATTACAATTTAACACCATATATGGAATCAATTTAAAACAACTTACAGTTATCAAAAACTTGGGATTATTAAACAGATACCATTGCGAGTCTTATTCAAAACGTAATTATATCATAGTTAAAAAACCTAGTTATATGTTGAAATACATAAAGAGGAGAATAAGAAGGGAGAAACAAATTCTCCTTTAACAGGTTATTCCATCAAAGGACCATTTCAATGTTAATAGGACCTAACAAGTTGACAAAACAGGAATAAACACAATTGAGTCCTAGAAGAGGAAGTCATGAGACTTAATAAAATTTAAATCTATAAATGCCTAAAAATAAATTCAATAAAGTAGTTGAAAAACATTAACCTAAGATAGTTACCTATTACAGTATAAACCATATTACTATAAATAGAGGAAGTAAAATTGTAGAGTTTAGCAAATTTCTAAAAGTGTTTTGACCTACACATTAGAAATTGGAAATGCCTTTTAACTTTAATTTTCATCAAAGGAAATTCTCCGAATACCATTCTGATCTCAAAATTCAAACTTTCAATAAACAAAGACCTAGACGAGGCAATTGTAGTTATATCAACATATAAAATTAAATTTATAGAACGGTATCCTAAAAAACCACTTCATTATAACACAACCATATCCCGAAGCAAAGTTAAATTACCATTCTCAATCACAGGGAATCACCCTTGTAAAATTACATTTTAAATTAGAACACTTGCAGTTATCGTCATCAGTAGTAGTGAAATCTTTTAGTATTGTTTAAAATGTTGAAACAAATTTATGAAATATGAAAAAGTGAAAACGCAAACATAAGTCTATTATTAATATAAAAGTTTGGTAAGCATATAAAGCCAACTATGGAATACAATTTTAGTAAAGAATAACTAGATCCTTAATAAATTAAACTACCTTGAAGATGACAAATCAGAACACCGTCTAACGGCCGAAACCTAACAGTGAAAAATGTCATAAACAAAGAGCAAATTTAACATATTATGTATGTATAAGGTTGTGAAAACTTTTATTTGAAATTGAAAATCTAGTCAAATCTAACAATGAGATAACTTTTTAATAATTTTAAGTGTCATTTTACAGTGAAAACACAATGTAGTATGTTTAATATAATTTTTAAATCTTAACTTTAATTTCAACTACATATGTTAAACTATAGTGCTGCAAAAAACTTAGACATACCAAAATCTAAAATTAAAACGTACCATTGTGCCTTTTTTAAATTATAATATGCCAAAACCTATTTTAATTCAAATTTCATATTTCAGTGTACTTTTTCAGAAAATAAAATTATACCTCAAATTCTGTCAAAAAACAGAGAATGTATCCTTATTCGTTCTCCTATTACGAGAAGAAGGCAATGAAAAAATCA
Organism: Vesta saturnalis; assembly: GCA_036346205.1. Lineage (NCBI taxonomy): Eukaryota > Metazoa > Arthropoda > Insecta > Coleoptera > Lampyridae > Vesta > Vesta saturnalis. The sequence goes on from JARFJB010000001.1 coordinate 7,154,874, forward strand.
GTGGAAATAAAAGGGCACGTTTGCTAAACGATGAATCTTAAGGATATTTTACAAACATTATCGTCGTTAAGTCATGATACACGAACTCAATTTGCGGTACCAGAAATGGAAACAATTACATTGATTTAAGTTAAAACTACTATCCTCGCCTGGAGAGTACTGCTACGTTATTCATTTATGAATTTAGCTATCCAATTTACTTATAAGGTCTTCTCATACATTCGTAGTGCATTTGACGAAATCAACATACGGTATTGAACAAACAAATGTAGTAGAAAGAGTAAACATATAAATCAATTTGTTTTATATGCATATGAATTTAATTCTGATTTGACTAATACTACATAACCATAAACTCCATCTGTTTGTTTATCCTTCGAGTGTTTCCTCATTTCCTACATTTACCTCTTTTAATCATCATTTATTACACACTTTAAAGAAAATTGGGGTCCTCTGATATCAGTATCTGCTGTCCAAGAAGTAAGTATGACATTAAGACTTCATGTCTTAATTCATTACAATCACGAAACTACAGCGTGTGGCAAGCACCTTGGGTATACCTAAGAAGACGGTAAGAAATATCAAATCTCGAGCTGCAACTTACCCTGTTTTAACAAAACGACCACGCAGGAAAACAAAATCTGACGATCTACCTGAAACAACCAAAATGGGCGTAAGGAATACGTTGTATAAGTATGTGTGCAGGAAGAGTAATATTACATCACAATTTTTTTACCATATTTGACATACTAATTTATTTACAGAAAAACATGTCACAGTTGCAAGTTTAAATGCAGAAATTCGTAAGAGGCACATATTAATAAGTGACAGAATTCTTCATTGTGCAATTCAGTCGCTAGGATTCAAATTTAATAAAGACTGCAACTGTAGAGCTTTATTGGAAAAAAGTTAGATCACAGAAATGCGAATTAAATTTCTTAAACAATACATTAAAGAGATCAATTCACCTAATCGTCGGCAAGTAAACTTTCGATTAAAATCATTATGGGATAATTGTGTGCCACATACTGAAGAAACAATAAAGCAATGGTATAAACAGAAATAAATGTTGAACGTCACAGTTGACAAACTGATTATTAACATCGGAAACTATTCTGAAAGCTCGGGTGTACCTAGTGACTCCGATTAGTAGTTTAACACTTTGACAACCATGTTCCTACAACCTACAATAGTAATACAAGTGTGTTAGTTCATATTTAATGCAATAAAGTTCTATTAGTAACGTATTTCAATTATGTAAGTAGGTACATTATTACGGTAACTTTCGATGGCAACAAAATTTAAAATGCAAGGGCTCGGTGGCTCAGTACAAGTAGGCAAACATTGGGGGTGTGCTAGTCAATCTAGAATTTTAAGTATGATGTTGTGAGCAATAATTGAGTAAAGAATAGTTAAGAGAATGGACACCACGTATTTCTTGGGCAGTTGTCGTTATAGTTATAGCTTCTAGTTCGAAATACGAAGAACTAATAGCTTATAGATGAGTGACAAATAAGTAAGCAAAATGGGGTTAATTAAATTATAATGAACTTCAAAATAAATGGTAACATGAATATATAAATTCGACAAATAAGAGGGATACCCGTAGGGGTAGATTGTAATACAAAGGTTACGTTAAATATTGAGTTAATATAACAAGAATGATTGAAACCAATTTACCTTATATGAACTTTTAAGCAAAATGTGCAAAATCAGTTACGTTACCGTTCCAAAATATTCAGGATTCGGTTTACTCGAGATGAGCAAGCGATTAAGTACATCAATAATCTTACCTGAATAACTATCCTTCGGTGTCGTTTCCTTGCGCAAGTAGCGTTGGCCGAAGCAATACGAGCTAGATGAAAAAAAAACAATAACAAATCGGACCATAAGGTCCGAGAAATGAATACGTTAATTACTTAATGATTATTGACAGGTTCGAATACTGACGTTAATACAATAAATTATGTTTGAATAGGCAAGCAAGTAGTTCAAGGTAAATGTGATTTACAAATTTAGTAACAATTCAAGATTAAGAATATGAATTTAGAATAGAAATAAATAGGCAAATAGTTACCGTTAGATTTTGAAATATAAATTGTGACTGTACAGTATAGATGGCTTAAAACGCTATCTTTGAACCTAAGGAAGTAAAATGAGAATTTACTAACATGAATAAATTCGGCGGGGCAAGTTACTTAATAGTTGAATAGTAAATTATCAGCAATCTTGAGGTGAAAGGACTGCAGTTTTACTGGTTGTAGTTCGTTGAAATTGAATTTCTTCGGTCGAAGCGTGAATCGATGGAAAATTAAAATGGCAGCGGCGTTGTTGGATGATGACGGCGTAGTAGTAAAAAAGTAGATAAAACACGTAGTAAAACGCTACGGAAGAGAATAGGACATTAGGTGAAATTATACAAAAAGGAGTACTGACCTTGTAAGCTGGTAGCCACAAGCGTTTAAGTAGATATTAATAAATGCTTTAAAGACGTAAATATCACGTTAATTAAGTGACCAGAACTAGCATAAGGTTCAGGTACAAAACTATTTGGTCGTTGAACGATAAATCCGGAAATATCCGTTTTTTATAAGAAAATCGCGTCAAACGAATAGGGGTTCAAGTGAGTAGCGAATTAACAATTTTCTAGGCACACTAACGGGCAGGAAATAAAAACAAAAAAAAACGGAAACAAGGGTTCGAAGAGTTCGACTAACGAAGACAAATGCACCAATAGGAATTAAGTAAAATGTATTTGTACGCCATCCGACGGTAAAAGTAAAGACGAATGATTCCATAGAGTAGAGATTATAGAAATGTAACCAATTTATATAAGAGAACCTAACAACATGTTGAAAATTGCATTGTTTGTAATTGAGCATCAATGTATCGATATAACCTATATAACCTGCAGGCTGCAAAAATAACGTACCAATCACCTGTTAGATTTCAAGGATATTTTTTTTCAACCGCTATCATTACGATAATCAACGTTCTCTAATTTTTACAAAATAAATCACAATTAAATAAGTTATTGTATTTTAGAATTCTGCAGCTTTAAATGCTGCCATCCTCCGGGTAGATTTTCTAATCAGAATTTATTATAACGATTATTTTTAGACGTTTCTAAGAACCAAAAGAAACTTTCAATTTCAGTCACGTGCGTACGTTTTAGCCAATCAAAACATTATTATAGTGGGAATAATCTACCTACATTATTACCATTATTGTTTTTATTAAATGACAACGTATTTTTTTAGTTGACTTCTGTCATCGATTTGAAAGTTCAGAAACCTTAATTTGTTAAAATAAAAATAAAATAGTGAAAACGTGTTTCTTAATGTAACGTCTAAAATAATCCAATGAATAACGAGGGATCGATAAATTAGAAAATAATTCTCCATATTTTCTCGACCCTGTTGCTATTCGACAATATCCACTCGAGCCCTACGGACTCTCGTGTCGATTACTTGACAACAGTTTTTCCAAAATCTGTCAAATTATTTTCAATTTATTCTCACTCTCTTGTGATATTACTACTGAAAATAATTTTGACTCATGTTTTTCATATTATGTAGCGGTACACTTTGTTGGTGAGGATTACATGTTGTACATCACAGCTCAAATTGTAAAACATGAATATGACAAAAAAGCATTCACTGTGGAGGAAATTGATTTTTGTCCTCATTTGATTCAGGGTTGAATGCAAATATATTTTAAAAGGTATTTTAGCTTTGGAAATTACAGAAAAGGATTCAGTTTTTTATTTAATATTCGCACCAGTATCAGCGTTTAATCACGTTTTGTGTAATAAGAGCAAAGCACAGTTCACCATTAACGTTTATAAATATAAACATAAAGGGTGTTATCAATATTTTTATTATTAACGATTTACGTGTACAAAAGTTATTTCAATATTGGGTACTAATCATTTTGATGCTAATGAAACTTATTGAGTATGCAAATTCATACCTTACCGTATTTTACCAATTTAAAGTGAATTTTCCGAAGGTTAAGGTGAGGATCAACCTATTTATTTACCGAGTAGGTGATTATTCAAGAATAGCTCTTGACTAAGACATTTAACCAAAATTCAAATCACTCTGGCACTTGTGACGTTTATTACCGATTGTTGATTAGTTTTGGTAAGTGTAATGTTTTCGAAGCATCCTTTTAGGTACATGACGTCTTTCAACGACCCAGGGCCTTCTCCAGTAAGGAAGCTTGGCAGCCCGCTTATTTTTATAAGCATCACGCGACGCTTTGTGAGGTTTGAGCGTGTCATACTTTAATATATTAAATATTTAAACCGCCTTAAAAATATGTTCCAGAATACCTTTTAAGGTATGAACGCTAACAATAAAAGAGACAACCAAAAAAACAAATCACATTATAATGCCTGTCTAATGTTTTGAACAACTTTGAAAGTGGTTATATCATTCACAGCTAAAAACTTGGCGTACCAATTACAAATGTAGTAAAATCGTAACAAATCTAACTAAGACGCACTAAATGAATTTTTGGATATCTTAAATTGTTCATCCTAGTGCTCTGCTTACTATGGAGAATAAAACTAATGGAATATTAATTTCTAAAACAAATAATTTGTCTCTTTCGATTAAGGTTAACTTAAAGCCACACACACCAATAGGTATCTTCATAAACAAAAAATCGTTGTAATTATGGAAAAGTATACAGTGTAACCACAAAATCAATAGTGTTGTAGGTAGCGGACCGCGAAAATTTTATAGTTGTAATAAACATTTGTCAAATCGCCATTGTTTCCACGACAGAAAAGATAATCAGTGGATTTTTAATGCCTTGATAATACGTCGTAATTTTCTAATGTTTTCAAAATATTTTTATTTATATATTTTTATCTAAAGAATATAGGATTGTTTGTAACTAATATGTAAACATATGTTAGGGGGTGAGTGGCAGGTGCACGCTTAAAAATTCTTTACTGAAGGGGCGTAACGAATCATTGGAATTTCTTATGCGCGCTCTTGATGTAAACATGTCATTGATCCAATGATTAATTGTAGCGGTACAGACCGCGATTAAAAGATATCTTTGTTACTTGAAACTTCGAGAGATAAATGTAATGTTGTTACGGACGAATGCATATTTTTAAAATTAAGATGTGCAAGAATTAATATGAAACTGTTCCAACCGAAATTAATGTTCTTTGTTTTTTATTACTTTTGAAAAAGGGGGTGATTTTTCGGATGTAGATATAGTTAGTTTTGAAATAGAAGGGGGGTAGCAGTGACAGTTAGCGTGTCAATCGAGCCAGATCGATTTTTGGGTTTATTAAATACCTTCATTGTAAAAAGTTTGTCTTTAAAATAATTCTTGCGTGTACATTTTTCTTTTGAACCCGCCAACATTAAGTTGTCTTTCCTTTCGGGGTTAAACCGCGTATGTTAACGATTTGTGTCTTTTGATCAATTAAGGGAATATTTATTCTAGTGTAAGTATGTATTTTTATATAAATGCAAGTTCGCAGCCGATAATTTTATCAGCCTATGTAACGTATTAAAAGGATCAAACATTGCCTTGCAAAGGTATCTTATTCGTACGCGGACTCATTAAGCAGAAATATGCTAAAATAAAAGGCAGTACAGGGCAGTCTCACTCTGGTATTTGTGCGAATTAGCATTGTTGGTTGTTTATATTTATATTTGGGTAGAGGTGGGCTGATGAACGGATATATGATACCGTTTTGGTTACTAATTTTAAAAGGCATTTACCAAGCGTGTACACACTCTCGAGATCAGATAACCATTCAACACCTCGAATTTTATTTTTATTGTTGTATAGATGAGTGTGTAACCGGAGAAGGAAGCACGGTATTTTTCTAACGCATTCAAACTTTTATATCGGTCACGATGTTAGTAATCTATTTATAACTTACCCTTGTAAGGCTTTGTTCTAATGATTTTGTCAGTTCGTTTAAGTAGAATTACTGACTTGCGAGCTGATTTCTCTTTGTATGTGCTTTATTGTAATTTGATTTAAGTATTCTGTGCTTTAGAGGTCACTAAACCATTGGGTACGTGCAAATTTCTTGTTTATTTTCTTTTGTCCTTGCCTTTACCTTATTATCACCTGTGAAATGTGTTTTTTTTTATTATTGTGTTTCTGTGTAACTAAACTGCTTTTTATTCATTTTCTCTTAATGTTATAATTTTGTACGCATTTTAACCTCATTTAATGGTGTTTTGTTATATATTTAACCCTTTCATTGTTTATTTTGTGTTATTTGATTTATTAATGCACTTGTGCAATTACTTATTTATGAATAAAGTGGGTTTTATTGGCGGTTCTTTCCCATAATAGTAGATTAAGGGGCTGAACTACCACTGCGCAACGCTCGTTTATTTTAATTGGAGTAGTTTCATTCTATTTTACCTGCCACGGATGATGCAACACTTACCTCATCAAGCCTATTTAGTTTGGATAGCACAACGTACCTAACACTAGACGGCCACTTCGTTTGATCAGATTTGAGGTTTTCGAGTAATTAATATCAGACTTGTAAATAAATTATAATGTTTTAATTATTTCCCGCAAGGCCAAAGTAAAGCAAGCAATTAAGTTGAGCAATAGTGACATTATTGTCAGTTAAGTCAAGATAAATTACTTAGCGATTGTTTGGTTCTTGAAGATAGGGTACCTGGGGGACGCTACAGTGTTAACCTTTTACCTGCATTTACATAGCACATCTCTGCACATAACATTCAAAAATTCTATTTTCCATCCTTTTTTAATTGTACCACTAGATGGCTGCAAAAGTTTTAATTAACATTGTTTGTATAATAGAATTAATTCTTGTACCCCCCAAACCGGATTGACAGTTTACTTCCGCTATCTTATTTTCTAACTTCGCGATCTCGGTTTTGACTCCAGTATCTGGCCTTTCTTTACTATTGCATATATCCTATTCATGAATCATTATATTCCTTTTGTTCTTTTTTACTTCTTTTTCCATTTCTTCGACCACTTCACTCATTTGTTGTCGTAATCTTTCGGTTTTTGATTCCACTACCTTTATTTTGTCCTCTTGTACGTATGACTGTTACTTTATTTGCTCTTTCTTATCGTTTATTTCTTTGTCCCAACGTTCAAGTGCTTCTTCTTGACTTTTCCTTAATCGTTCTTCCATTGTGTTTATTTTTTCATTCATGACTTCAGTGCTTGCTTTTAAATCTGTTCGATTATTTTTCAATTCTTCTTTTATTTACTCTCTAGTTTCTTTTTGTGCCATTTCCATTTTTTGTGACATTTGCCTTGCCCATTTTTTTGATAGCTGCCTTATACATGCCAATATTGCGCTCTCATTGCTTTCTTGTTTTTGCTGTGGCGTTTCCATTATGATGTCTTGTGATTCTTGACTAAACGCTTCTGATTCGCTGTTTACTTGTCCTTCCATTTTACTTTTTCTATTTACGTTAATTACCTTTCCTTCAGCTTTTTTAAAACCTGACCTTAATTCCATAAAATACAAAATGTATCCCTAAATACTTTCACTATGTTACACAACTGGTAATTATTTTAATCAACATTTATTTATTTGCATTTGCTTGTTATAGTAAAAAAATAACAAGGTTTAACATTCACTAAATTCCAAAATAAATCTGTCACTTTAATGTTTTATACTTTGTATGATTAATAAGGTTCAAATTCTCATACATATACCCATTTATCAACCTCCTTAAAGACAGTTATATGATATGCTTATTCAAATACCACTATCAATTGCGTAGGCGGGTAACGCACAAACTGTTTTTTTTATAATCTCTTAAAATATTTTCTTTTTAATTTTTTTTTTTGTGAATTTGTTATCTTACGCAAATAGGTAATAATGCTATTTCAATAATTTAAAATTAAAAAGTTTGTTTTCCTTAAACAAAAACGTAATTTCTGAATTGTCTGTTAATTGCCATAACACAATTCTTGCCCCACGTTGGGCGCCAACTGTAATAGTAATCTGTTTAAGGTACTTACTCTAACTGACCCGCTTCCTTGTTTACTGCTAAATTGATCTTTTTAATTTGCTAATTGAAATGAATGTTAATTAATTCTTTATATGCTTCGACTATAACTCAGCGCAATGAGAAAACTCTTTACTCTACAGGACTTCTGGGGTGTTTTAATGCATTTAGAATAATAAAACTTTGAGGATACATTTATACCAAATAACAGACAAAACAATTTTAATTCGTCATTACAAAGAAAACCAAGGTTCGCTTACCAGGGGTACGACGGTTTAAAGCTACTACTAAACGTGCAATCGAAAGCTGACGTAATTAATATTCTAGATATCAACTCAATTCAATAATGGAGATACGTTTACTGGATTATTATGTCGCCGTTTTAAGTATTAAGCATTAAGCAAAATACATGCCAAAAACCTGTCTAAACTCGCAATCTTCTTCTCTTCGCTTAAGCAAATCCGTCCTATAAAGGTGTGTATTATTGCCTCGATGCAATTCCTGCTTCCAACAACAAAAGCCGATTGATACTACAAAAGCTAGGTGAATTAACGACAAAAGCTTCTTAAAGTAAATGTAGATTGCAGTTTACTTCTCCAGGAAAACGGGATTCACTAATTTAAATACTGCGAGTTTTTATAACTTTAATATTTTACAGCGTTTTAGTTCACATTGTAACACTTTAATGGCCATTATTAATAATTGTTTACGGATTACTTGTAGCACTTGCTTGTGCTTTTAAAAATTGACCAGCGTTCACTCTTGTGCTGTCAATCACCGACTCTCTTTACTTTTGCGCCTTTGTTAGCGTCTCCTTTTCCGCGCACACTCAACCTAATCTACAGTATAACTATAGTATGAAAGGTAATCTTCATAAAAGCATTTATACAGGGTACTGCAGAGTAATAAATAAAAAAATAAATAAATCTCTTATACTAAATTGAAATTAAAATTAAATTTCTATGCTTATTCACGAGGTGTTACAAGATCACTCACCGACATCTACAACAAATGCCTAACACTATCCCACTTCCCGACGGATTAGAAAGTAGCTTCCACCTATAGACCCATTTTCCTCTTGAGCTGCCTCGGAAAATGTTGTGAGCAAACTGTAACCAGGCGACTTAGAGACTTGAATTTACGAAATCCTTCCTAATAGCCAATTCGGCGTCTGTCCCAACCGAACGTGTCACGATCTCTTGCTAAAGCTGCTTACAGAGACCATCAGAGTATTCGATCACAAGCAATGCCGCATGGCTGTTTTCTGGCATTCAGCAAGCACTTGACAGGGTCTGGCACGCCGGTCCCCTTCACAAGATCCGTAACCTTAACATCCCTGATAACTTCTACAAACCTCCACTCTCGTACCTAACTAAAGGTCAGTTAGAGACAAAGTAGGCAACACCTCATCTGATCCATTTCAACCGACAGCAAGCTTGTGAGCTTGGTTCTGCTTTAGCCTCGATTCTTTACACCATCTTCGCTTCCGACATTCCCAATGTACCACCCAAAGAACACCTAACAGGGTACGAAAGGGAGCAAACCCGCTGGGCGCCCTTCGGGGTAGAATCAGAGGTTGCCACCCCAAACAATACAACACACCTACAAAACATACATACAACCTGTTATGGAGCACATTCCAACCACAGAGATCCTTATCGCTCCCTAAAACTACCAACATCCTCCATACCCACGCAAAAAAACCCAAACTCATATTCAAAGACCATGATTGTAAACTATACAATAACACAAATCATTGCAAAACCAACAAGAGGAGATTGAGCAGAGCTGAAGAGGAGAAGGACTCCTGAACAATCTACGAAAAGCATACTAATAAGCTAAAATAAGTATTAACGTAAGCATGAGCTTACTAACAAAAAAATCGGATCAATTAAAATACATTTCATTTAACGAAATGCAATCAATAAAAATATGTAGCGTGAAACAACACAGCCTTCCAACCTACAGAGTGGAAATGAATTCTTTTAATTTCCATTTTGTCGGTTGGAAGGTCGTGTGGCGTTCCACATCAGATATTTGTAGGATAACTATGCAACCCCTTTTTTATACGTTCATAACGAAAACAGGCAACATTGTAAAAACAAAAGCAATAATCTTATGTCAGGTTGACGTTTAAAACTTCATGTCAGATAGAGATTAATCGACATAAATACACGTTAACTTAAAAACAAAGCAATGTCGCCCGCTTCTATAAGATATTGATAATGCAGTTTAACCATTCTCATTCATGTTTAATTAATTTTTAGACTTAGCTTGCGCTATATTAAGAAACCTAATAAATTTTTCGTATAAAATTAATCGTTATTTAGATATTGAAAAAATTCTACCTTAGGATTTTTTTTGCCGCTATATTACGCGTCATACCAAAAAATTGCATAGAGCATAATTAATTGATATGTCTAAGGTCTATATGTATTTTTACATCTTTGAAATATGCAGCTGTTTTAGAAAAATTTGATAAAAACCAAAAACTGCCCCTAATAAACTCCCCTCTCCAGCGCTGGATTTCTCCCAAAATCTAATCAGCTCCAGGGGAAATGAAATGAGGCTTAAATACAAAATTTTAAGTACGTACGTATTATTGCTCTGAAGTTATCGTGGATACTAGCATACATTCACACACACACACACACACACACACATGCTCAAGCGCACACACCACGCAAACCGCACACATCACACACACACACACACACACCACATCAACACCCACGCACACGCAACACCGAACACACCGCACGCACACACTGCACACACACCACACACACTATACACACCACACACACTATATACACCACACACACTACACAACACGAACACACAAGGCCGACCTTGGCGAAACCTGGCCAAACGTAAAATAAGCTAAAAAGTCGATTTAGCGATAGTGAAAAAAAAAGTCGATTTCATAACCTTATATACCTACATCTGCATATGTACGTTGGAAGATAATAATTATGCATAATTAAATAAAACGTGGTAAGAAACGGTTGGGCGCAAATCACATATAAATTAACAAAATTTTAAAATACCCATTAAATTGGTGTTTCCCGATAAAAATTTGTTACACAAACAAGTTAAAAATACTAAAAAATACATTAGGGGTAAACACCTTTAAAGCCAGTTTATTCCCAAAATAATTTAACAAATGGTGCGGGCCAAACGTACTATAGCATATTAGCTCGTACAAGTAAAGTGCATCTTTCCGAACTAGCTCATTGTGTGAACGTTCTTCTTACTTACAATCGTATATTGACTAGGGCACGAGATGTTCAATAAAACGTCAAAATCAAAAAATATGCGTCAATTCGGCGCCACTTGCTTGCAATTTACATCGAAAAATACATTATGTGCATGATCTAATAATATTATAAGTTTTGTTATAGACGAATAAGTTCAAAAGTAAATATGTAATAAAAAAATATTATTAATTTTATTCAATACCTAAATAAAAAGTTTACCACGATTAGGATTTGAACCTACGACATGTCCTTTGGTAGCGTCCCTCTCTAACCAACTGAGATATGGAGATACAAGTCCCAATCGATGTAAATTTTGTCTTTATATAGATAGAATTTACATCAGTTCTACATACATAAGATAAAATTTAGAAATTTTCCTATTTATTATTCGTATACGTCAGCTGTACTCCATTTGGGTACACATTAAGGCACTAAGTACTTCTTTTTGTCACATAGTGTTAAAAACAAAAAAAAATAAACACATTTTTCGTTTGAGCGTATGGCGAACTTACAGGAACCTTATGCGTGTAGTATAAAGAGATAAGATACGCATCGTTACTTACTCATCGTAACCGATTCCACCTAGAGATATTAAATCAATAATTTTTCATTTATTATGTATTGTATAGATGTAAAGTTTATTAATAAAGTAAGTAACATTGTGATGGTACAACTAAACATAGTTGCATAGGTATAACATTTTTTAAATTTTGTAAGTTATACATTTTAATTATACACACCAATAATAAGAATTAATGGTAGGTATTAGATGCGTTTTCCACTTTCTGTATACATATTCATTTAATGATAATTAAAACTTCATTGTAGTAATTATAATACCTAACATGCAGGGGTAATATAAATAGTAATATTACAAATTTGGTCATAATGGTTATTTGTAACTGCGTTTACCTATTTATTTAAGACATTTTTCAACATGTAAAATGGTTTTCCTCCATGCTTCTGCAGTATATGTGTTCAAAGATTCTTACCATATTTTAAGTACAGCACAACATCCATCTCTGCCTATGTGTTTGTTGTAATATATTTTACAAATCCACCATATATTTTGAGTGGCTTAAATTAGCAATGATACGTGGAGTCTGAGAACGAAAAGGCAATAATCGTTTATGATGATCCCAAAAATCCTTAGAATAAATTTTCTCCTATCCTAGCAAATAAATTCCTACCTAAACTTATTTTCTATTTCCTTCCACAATTGAATCTAGTCTTGTTTAATAACCTATCAGTTGCCCACTCCTTTCCTCTATAAATAACCGAGCTCCCATTCACAAACTACTACTTATTTTCATACCAGCTTTCCTTAACTTAAACAAGAGAGTCTGCATTTAACAGTTAACCTGAAAACCCGCCTGATATATTCCTAACATTATAACATCCCAATTCCCGAATACCCGATTGTTTATAATTTATTAATTACATCACCAACGACCAGAACAGTAACATTTGCACATCTTCTAGGCGTACGCACCTCGAGGGGTTTTAAATAGCTATTTAGTGACATTGTTTCACTACCATAGGTTAACGCCCCAATAAGTGAAGTGATTTTACGAAAATATATTTAATAACCAAAATCATTTCTTAACGTACAAAAATTCCTTACGCTTTGACATATGACAAGGTCGTAACAATAACCTGATTTTCTAGACAAGCACTTCAACCACTCAGATTTTAATTATCCATTATTATTATTAGGACACCAAACATACACCACTGTAATGAAAATAGAAACCCCTGAAGATTCAAAGAGTAAATAATTAAAGGGCAAAACCCTCTTGCAAAGCAAGAAATAGGTAGACCTAGCGCTAGGTCTGGGAAGGAATTACATAAACACAGTTATTACATTAGAGTTCATTTATTATATGCCTCCCAAAATTTTGTAATTTAAATAAAATAAAACGGAGAGCGTTGCGTTCAACATAATAAAATTAGAAAGGAGAAAATAAGACAACAAACGAAAACTCCTTCCTTTTTATACACATACAAATTTTAAATACTACTATCGGTACACGTTTGAATGTTACTATAAAATAACGAAAATCACACAATCATACAGTGGCTAAGTAACCAAGATATTAAATCATACGAATCATTAATACAGAGAGCATATTATAAACTAAGTCCCACCCCGCTCATTCTTAAACTATTGGAGAAATCAAAATAAAATTTTGGGAATACAGTAAAACAATAGGCTTACGAGTTGATTTGTCGTCAACGTTCCAGGTGGCGCTACGATGCCAAGTGGCGCCATTTTTAAATTGAATAGGGGGAAATTAGGCTCATTCGAACGGTATTTCAATGTAATATACCTCCTACAATATTTTAAATTATTCCACGTTTGTAGAAAGTTATAGCCATTCAATTTTTATTTCTTTTGCGACTGCATAACTTTTAGAAAGAAGGCTTTGCAATCAAGTTTAAAACAAATTGTTGACTGTCAAACTTAACTTTGTTTTTAATGTTAAAGAAAGTTTGAAAATTATGAAATGCCATCTTTACAAATTGAACTTGGTTCATGAACTAAATGAAGATGAAAGAATGGCCGAAATAATAAAGCCAGGACTTTATTCATGAATTTCTTGTGCTGCAGTTATGATGTTATTGAGCGGGAGGTAAATAAAGAATGCGGTGTTGGAGTGATATCAACCCATTATGGATTCGGAAGGCAGCCACGCAGTACCCTCAAAAGCTAAATGTTTCATTATGGTGCCATGGCCATTATTGGTGACGCATACCATTGGTCCAATTTTATTACTGGACAACATTCGACGTGTCACTGCAATGTACAAGTTGTTGCAAAGGAAATTATACCAACAAATCTCAACAAGTAGTGGACGATTCCTAATCCAGAAAAGTTTTATGAAGGCCATTGGGGAAGTACGTTTCAACAAGATGGTCCTCCACACTATTTTACGACCGTAAGCGTAGAAGATTATTTGATGCCTAACTTTCCAAACAATGAGAGGTCGCAGAGGCCCAATAGAGTGGCCAGTACGTTCACGATTTAAGCCCACTTGATTTTTCTTGTGGGGAAAGTCTATAGTACAACAAGCGATTTAGAAGAATAATTTTAGAGTGCCGAAATATTCCACTAAAATCATTTAGAAATGCGCGAAATGGAATGATGAGAAAGCTTTATTTTTGTCAGGGGTGCAAGGTGTCCACATTGAGCAATTACATTTAAATTAAATTTTGTTAATTCAAAATTTTATTTTCCAATGAGTAACTTCTAAATTTGTCTTATGTACAAAAGCTCATAAATATAAGTTAATACTTTAGCAATTAAATTTCATTCATCATTTAAAAATACTTATAATAGTCTTATGTCAAAACAATAATCAAATAAGTATTCGGAATAAATATTAATACTCAATTCAATAAACTAACTGTTTCTAGTACTTATGCAATAAAATGCATTGATTGTATATATACTATATCAATATATATATATACTAATATATATATAATAATTGGCATTTTAAAATTGATTCTTGCTACAGAGTGTTCCAACAGGAAAAGATAATGTTAGTAGTATTTAATGAAACACTGTAGCTAGGTACCCTATCTTGTAAAGCGTAATTTGAACTTATTTTGCAATAATGCGAATTTAAGAACAAACTAAGTGATTTATCTTGACTTGACTGACAATAATGTCACTATTGCTCAAACTAATTCCTGCTTACTTTGACTTTCCGGGCAAAATTAAACAAATTTATTTACAAGTCTGATATTTAATTACTCGCAAACTCAAATCTGATTAAAAGTGGTCGTCTAGTGGTAGGTACGTGGTGGTATCTAAATTAGATAGGCTGGATAGGTAAGGTTGCATCATGAGGGCAAGTAAAAAAATGAAACTACTCAAATTAAAATCAACGAGCGTTGCGCAGCGGTGGTTCAGCCCGTTAATATGCTCTGTGGGAAAGAACCACCAATAAAACGCACTTTATTCATAAATAAGTAATTGACAAGTACATTAAGGAATCAAATAATACAAAAAAACAATGAAAGGGTTAAATATATAACAAAACCCAATTAAATGAATAAAAATCAGTTTAGTTGCACAGAAACTCAATAATAAAAAACACATGTAGTCACAGCCACAATTGAGTCATAAATAGTCAAAATAAAAATCATAATAAAAATGTAACACCAAACGTATGGCCCTTTAAAACCAATCAAGCTCGTCATTAAGTAAATAAGCACATAAAACAATAAAGCAAATTACGGTACATGTAAAATACAACAACAGTAAAATTCACAGGTGATAATAAGGTAAAGGCAAGGACAAAAGAAAACAGGCAAGGAATTTGCGCCTACCCAATTGTTTAGTGACTAGTAAAGCACAGAATACATAAATCAAATTACAATAAACAGATACAAAGAGAAATCAACTCGCAGGAAAATAATTCTACTTAAACAAACTGACAAAAAAAAACTCATCGTGTCCGATATATAAGTTTGAGTGCGTTAGAAAAGACAGTGCTCCTCTCTCAGGTTACATATTCATCTATACAACAAATAAAAACAATAGCAATAAAATTAGAGGCGTTTAATGGTCTGGCCTGGAAGTGTGTACCTACTGGCAATTGCCTTTACAATTGATAACCACCGGTATCATATACCCATTCACCAGCCACCTCTACACAAATATAAATATAACCAACAATGCTAATTCGCACAAATACCAGAGTGAGAGGGCTCTGTACTGTCTTGTTATTTTAGCAAATTTCAGCTTTATGAGTCCGCGTACCAATAAGATACCTTTGCAAGACAATGTTTGATCTTTTAATACGTTATATAGGCTGGTAAAATGACTGGCTCCGAGCTTGCAGTTATATAAAATACATACTTGCACTAGAATAAATATTCCCTTAATTGATCACAGACACAAAGCGTTAACATAAGCGGTTTAACCCCGAAAGAAAAGACAACTTAGTGTTGGCGAATTCAAAAGAAAAATGTACACGCAAGAATTATTTTAAAGACAAACTGTTTACAATGAAGGTATTTAATTAACCCAAAATCGATCTGACACGATTGACACTCTAACTGTAACTAACCTTCCCCGATAACATAATCAACTCCACTCCCGCAATCAACCCCATCTTTCAAAAGTAGCATAAAAACAAGAAACATTAATTTCCGTTGGAACAGTTTCATTTTAATTATTGCACGACATCTTAATTTTAAAAATATGCATTCGTCCGTAACAACATTACATTTCTCTCTCAAAGTTTCAAGTAACAAACAATTGATCTTTTGATCGCGGCCCGTTCAGCTGTAATTAATCATTTGACATCAATGACATTTTACATCAAGAGCGCGCATAAAAATTACAATGATTCGTTACGCCCCTTCAGTAAACATTTTAAGCGTGCACTTGCTACTCATCCCCAACATGTGTTTTACAACCCTAGACCAATACCAATTACAACATTCCGTACATAAAAATATATAAATAAAATATTTTGAAAACAGCAAATTACGACGTATTCTTAAGATATTAAAATCCACTAATTATCTTTTCTATCGTGGTAACAATGCCGATTTGACAAACGCTTATTACAATAATAAAATTTTCGCGGTACGCTACATACAGAATTATTATACATTATATTATAGTAATTGTGCGCATTTTAAAATTTTTCTTGACTATACAGTGTTCCAACAGGAAAAGATAATGTTAGTATTTTTAATGAAACACCCTGTGTATTATTCGATTTTTGGTTATTGCGTGCAATTATAAAACTTTGTTTATATAGGTTTCACGCATGTAAAATTTATGGTTTTGAAATAATTCAAATTTCATCCAAATATGCGCATTTACAGGTATAACGTTATTATGTACACTTGCGAGCAGAAAGAACTGGGACACCCTAAATTTTAGTTGAGTGAATTGTGGTGTGACATAAAATGTCAGTCAAATTGACATATCTGAAATCCTTGTTAAATTGAAAGTTGTAAGAATGACACAGCTAAATCAGGTATAATTAACTACACATTTGAGGGATGGAGTTAGCATGCGAGCAATTGCAAGTGAGCTAAATGTTAGCAAGAACACTGCTTTGTTGGCAAGATAGACAATTGAAGAGAACGAGGTCATAAGTAGAAGAACCGGATAAGGCTGACCAAGACGTTAACTACAAAAGAAGACGAGAATGTAGCGAATTTACTCCGTGAAAACCCTTTCAGCACTGTGGTGGATGCTAAAGAAGCCGACAATTTTCCAGCGTCAGTGTGGATAGTGCGTCACAGGATTAAAAGGCCTGAGCTGAAGAATCGGACCGCAACAAGAGGAAAACAAAACTGCAAGAGTGGCATTTGCAACATATTACCGCAGCGAAGAACATCTGTGGAGCGCGTGTTTTTTCGGACGAGAAGAGGTTCCAGTCTTGTTTGATGGACGTGTTCGCGTTTACCGGCCCAGTAGAACGAGATAAGAAGAGCGTCACGTGCAAAACTCTACAACAACGATCGCTTCTTGATAAACGTTTGGGTGTATATAAACGTTTGGGTGTAAATAAGTGCTTGAGGTCCGGGAGTGTGCAGGAATAGAAGAGCGACTAACAGCACCTGTATACAGCAGAATCTTGGAAGATATCATAGTCCCCTCTGTAGTACCGGTAGTTGGCAACGACTTCAAATTTCAACTTGTAAATATTATTGTTATCAACTATTTTATTTTACTATTTACTTTACGAAGTATTTATTTTTCGTACAGGACAATTGCCTTGTGTATACTGCGAGATTGGTTACTCAATACTATAAGAAAACCACATACAAGTTTTGCCTTGGCCTTCACACAGCCGGTTTAAATCCAATAGAAAACCTTCGGGGCTAATGGAAAAGCGAACACAAAAGCAAAACTTGCAGCCCCGAAACCAAAAATAACTGACCCAGATACACACCCAGGAATATACAAGATCCTTGGTTTCTTCCATGCCCAGACGTTTACAAGAAGTTCTAAACAGCAGTGAAGCCATGACAAAATGTTAGCGCCGTGACGGAGCAAGTTCACCACTTTCTCGTCTTCTGCAGTTGAACGGCTTAGTTAGCCTGTTCTATTGATGATTCCATTCTCTTCAATTTTCTGTTTTGCTAACAAGACAGTGTTCTCGCTAACATTTAGCTCATTCGCAATTGCTCTAATTTTCTTTTTGAGTATTAGTAGAATTAAGAAAATCTAATGGACTGATCATGTGAAGTGTTGTGTTAAAAATAAAATTTATCCTGGACAAAACCTCCACACCCGATACATTTTTGAGGATAATTATCATCTAAAACTCACGTACCTCGCTGTGGTAATGGGAGGAGGCACCGTTCTGTTTCAGCCACATATTCTGTTGTTCATCATTACTAAGCAAATGAAGGAGGCTAGTCAAAACTTTTGGAGGAATCGAAGGTGTCTACAACCAGACAGGACAGGTCCAATAATTGTATTATGAAGAATGCCATGCCAAACATTTATCGGCAAGTGGTTTTTGTTTTGCATTGTCGGATCCAAAATTGATTGTCTCATGCGTAATACAGCATGGTATGACGTTTACACCACCATTGCTTCTAAACCTGCCCTCAGAATCCACTGGCGAAAGCTTACTCGTCTTTCGAAGTCATCCTGGTGTAATTTAATATGGTAGGGATGTTACGTATATTTTCTAGTTGTCCGATTGACAGTTGATTGTGACGTTTGATATTGCTTCTTTTTATTGGTTAGTGGTATTTTTATTCACCACTTTTATTTTACATAATCCACACTGCCAGTAGAAGCGGATCTCTCATCAAATTTTCATAAGTGAGTCGAGCCGAGTGGGTTGGGTCGAGCAGGATACTTCATTCTGTATAACCCTTGAGCAAATAGAACAATTTTTTGAGTCTCTCCTAACATAAACAATATCGATTACCTTCACTTTTAGAGTAATCCATTGTTTTACTAACACTCAATTACAATCTTAAATGGCTACCAAAATGCAACAACAGTTTGACAGGTCAAATATTTGTCATGTGGGAAATTGTTTTCATGGCTACTGCGAATAATCATAAGAAAACCATTGAAATTTTTAATAACTCAAAAATAGTGAGAGATAGGTATAGGACTATACTTATGAAGAATTGTGTGGTTTTTATTCTCTTTAACACAGTAAAACATACAGAAGTGAAAAGTGATATTTTGAATTTCAAGTTTCACAGGCAGGTTTGAACATATATAAAAATTAACAATCATTTACTGTCCATCTGAGGGTCGAAACCCACCCCAAAGTATTACAAAACTCATATAACACCCTTAGAAAAAGGTTTCACAATCTAACCACTACAGTGTAATTCGCATATACCACTATTATCTTCAACAAAATTGGCAATCATTTACTGTCCGTCTAAGGGTTGAAATCCCACCAAAGTATTAAAAATTCATATAACACCTTTAGAAAAATGGTTTCACATTCTAACCCTTACAATGTTATTCGCATTTACCGTTAGTATCCAAAAAAAATTGGCAATAATTTACTGTCGTCTGTTTTCTGGTGTTGTTACAGATTTTTCATTCGCAAACATACACGTAATATGTAAAGCTTTTAATAGATGTACCGGGTGGCCAACTAAGAACGGCCGTCGGCTATATCTCAGGAATGGATTATAGCACAGGTTCGGGAAAAAAATTTTTATAACAAAAGTGGCCTCGAGAAACGCCTGGAAATTATTTTCAGAATTGTAGGTCCACCGCTAAAGGGCGTATTTGACAGTTAAAATTTTAAAAGCAATTTTTTTAATTTACTCAATTAAAGTCATATTAAATATTATAATCAGATTCCTCGACAAATTCTGCATATTTTTGTTTGGTAAGTTTTAGTCTATCTCTTCAAATAAGGGGCCGGGGAGAGTGGGAACCTTGTTACGAAAAAACCCCTTTAATACAGGTTCTGCTTGACCGATTTTAATACACTTGATGTTGTTTGAAAGAGCTTTTGCTAAACAATAGAAAATTTGTAAATTTGAAGCAATCTGATTAATAACATAAATGCTAGAGGGCGCTGTTTAATATTTTTTAATATTATGTTTTCTCTTACAATTTTAAATAGAAGCATAAAATGTAAGTAGGTCTTTAAAAAGTAGACCAAATTAGTAATAAAACAGTGAAAACTGCAAGTCGATATCTTTCTCCTATCCTGAGATATCGTAAGAAACAGGTAAATGGCGGAATTGTTCTCCAACGTCTAGTAGGCATGATAGGTAATGATTAAATTTAGCCTGGATGAAAAGATCTTACATTGGTCTGCAGTAATTTAAACTGTTATCATACTAATGTTATGGTTGCCGCTAGATTACCTAAATGTAATGCTGTCGCTGCTAACAATGAGAACAAATTATAAAATAATAATGTGATAAATCTAACAATTAAAACCTTAAATAAATAACTACGTAATTAGTGTCGCCCTAGATGTTCGAAATGTCGTCCATCATTTTCAATGCATGAAATCAATCGCTGACGGGTGGAGAGAACAGCAGTTTCAATTTCTGCCCTTGAAATACTTCGTATTGTCTGCCGTATTCTTTCAGTCATGTCAGCTCTTGTTGTGGGGCTATCGGCATAAACGAGATCTTTTATTCGCCCCCACAAATAAAAATCTAAACAAGTTAGGTCTGAAGACCTTGGTGGCCAAATAAATAAACCTCCACGTCCTATCCACCTTTCAGGGTATGATTGATCTAAGAAATTCCGAACATCTCTAGAATAATGTGCCGAGCACCCATCATGTTGCAAGAAGATGTCACG
Source organism: Vesta saturnalis (assembly GCA_036346205.1). Classification (NCBI taxonomy): domain Eukaryota; kingdom Metazoa; phylum Arthropoda; class Insecta; order Coleoptera; family Lampyridae; genus Vesta; species Vesta saturnalis. Next base: position 7,175,921 of record JARFJB010000001.1, read on the forward strand.
ACGAATGGCCAAGGGTATGTCTTCTAAAAGAAGTGGCAATTCGTTGCTTAAAAAATCTAAACATCTTTCTCCATTAACAGTCTCATTAAAAAAAGGCCCAATTATTTCTCCACCTAGAATCCCGCACGACACATTTACAGACCAACGACCCTGATGTTGGACCTCCTGCATCCAGTGGGGATTCGTTTCAGACCAGTAGTGCATATTATGTCGATTTACACTACCATCACTATGAAAAGTGGCCTCATCTGTCCACATAATTCGTGAAAGTATTTCAGGATCGTCGTGTATCATATTTGAGAGCCAGTTGCAAAAATCCAACCTGGTATCGAAATCTTGAGCATTCAAACTATGGGTGTAGGACCATGTTATATGGGTGCAATCTAAAATAGTATATAATATAAAGTAATCAGATCAATAAGACACATTGAAGTCCTTCGTTGTTAGTAAACGAAAAGGACTTTAAATGCATTAACTCTGGTAATGTTATTACTAATTTTTTCGCCCGGCCTCTCATTATTTTTTATTATTGGTACCTTTTACTTTACTTGCCTCGCTTAATTATCATGTTGTTAGTTAAAATCTATTCACATAGCATAAGATAATTTCATTAAATAATTTGGTGTTTTATTGAAACTGGACATAAAATGGCGGCAAATACATTAGTCATGTTGTCACAAGTTAACTTTGATGTAATGACATTTTCGATATGATAAAATGAGAAACATACAACGACAAACGAAAAAATTAAAACATTTTATCATTATAATACCGAATAAAACATGCATTAATAAATAAGTAGTCACTTGTGTTCTCTTAAAATATTTTGGACCGTAATTCGACATATACCGAAGTCTCTAGCTATAGCTCTGGTGCTAAAACATCAATAACATTTTCCTCTGATCTACCTCTGCGTTGTCTTCGGTACACAGGAAGATTCACATTTCAGTAGTACGCGCACGGTGTGCGAGTCGGAGAAAACTCTTCTGCTGTGATACTGTCGGTTTGGGTACTGCAGTGCATACACTCTAGCAGCAACGGTTGCATTTCTCATACATTCAAAATAAACTGCCAACATATCAAATGCTTCTTCTTTGTAAGAATCATTTTGGTACGAAAAGATAAAGAAAGTCTATTAAATGCAACACAATGAATAATTTTTGACATATGCGTGAAAATCGTAGCTTGCTTGTTTTCAACAGGGAATTTATTTTACATCTTACATGGCCCTCTTTACTAATTTTGTTTTCATCAGTAAATCGTAATTCATATTTTAAACTGTATTTGTTGTTGCTGGGCAAATATTTTATTGATATTTTATGCTTTTGATTTACTAACACATCGCTTGAAAACAAATATAACATTTGTTGAGTCTCTCCTAACACAAACAATATCGATTACTTCACTTTTAGAGTAATCCATTATTTTACTAACACTCAAAATTAAATGGCTACCAAAATGCAACAACAGTTTGACACGTCAAATATTTGTCATGTGGGAAATTGTTTTCATGGCTACTGCGAATAATCATAAGAAAAACCATTGAAATTTTCAATAATATGGAAAATCAAAATAACTCAAAAATAGTGAAAGATAGGTATAGGACATATACTTATGAAGAATTGTGTGGTTTTTATTCTCTTTAACACAGTAAAAACATACAGAAGTGAAAAGTGATATTTTTGAATTTCAAGTTTCAGGCAGGTTTGAACATATATAAAAATTAACAATCATTTACTGTCCATCTGAGGGTCGAAATCCACCCCAAAGTATTACAAAACTCATATAACACCCTTAGAAAAAGGTTTCACAATCTAACCACTACAGTGTAATTCGCTTACCACTATTATCTCAACAAAACTGGCAATCATTTACTGTCCGTCTAAGGGGTTGAAATCCACCACCAAAGTATTAAAAATTCACCTTTAGAAAAAAGGTTTCACATTCTAACCGTTACAACGTTATTCGCATTTACCGTTAGTATCCCAAAAAATTGGCAATCACAATGTATACTAATAAAACCGGCATCTTTTAATGTCCGGTTGCGATTCAATCCATTGTAAGATTTTGTAGATATTCTAGTAATGTACAGGGTGGCCAACTAAGAATGCCAGGTACTGCATCTAGAAACTATACATCATAGAGGCTCGCGGAAAAAAGTTATTACTAAAACGGCCAATACAAAACCTGGAAAATATTTTCATGTTTCTGAAATGGCCGCTAGCGTGACTGCAATCTTGAATCTAAAAAGTGATGTTTCTGCGAATTCTGCTATATTAACCTAATAAAGAAATAACATCTTTGAAGTCGAGGATAATCTGAACTTTTTTGTTTGGAACTTTTGACATATCTATAAAAATAAAGTGGTGGGAGGTATTCAAAGGTTTCCTTAAATCCCCGTATCTTCGAAACAGCTAATCCGATTTTAACAAACTTATCGCATATCACGGACAACGGTTCAAAATATTTTGAAGGACCATAGGTAAGTTCTAATGGCCATCAAAATATATAGGTATTCGTTTAAACTTTTTAATTACTTTAATAATGCACCCATATCATGTCGTTTTGCATCAGGCCTTGAAAGAGGAAGTAGTGATGGGAGAGTCAATCTGCACAATACGCATTATTGGTCTGCAGAAAATCCCCATTGGTTGCGTGAAGTTCAGCGCCAAGGACGTTGAACTTTAAATGTATGGTGTGCATACTGGGAAGCAGAATTGTTGGGCCATATTTTTCGAGCAACCCCTAAATGGCAATGTATTTCTTGACTTTTGGCCAATCAATTACCGTTGTTCTTGGAAGATGCCTCTGGAAACAAGGCAAAAATTGTTTTTGCAGTTGGATGGTTGCCCAGCATTTTGCTATTAATATGCGAGAGCATATTAATGTAGTATTTCAACAGCGGTGGATTGGAAGAGAAGTCTGTTTCCATGGCCTCCGCGATCGCCAGACTTAACTTGCCTCGATTTTTATTTATGGTGACGCTTAAAGGACATCGTGTTGCGGACTCAACCTACTACTAGAGAAGATATGAAAAACCGGATTCGTAACGCAATACGTAGCATATCGAGAGCCGAAATTGAAGCTGCAGTTTTGTCTAGTCATGAGAGGCTTCAGCAATGCATAGAGTGTGATGGTCAGCATTTCGAGCATTTGCCCGTAATAATTTATTCTGGTGTATACATTTACAAACATTTAAAATCGCAATTTCTAGTAATTTAAAAAGGTGATGTTATTCTGGTGAATAAATTTACAAATATTTAAACTCGCAATTTCTAGGTAACCTATTCAGAGCAGAAATTGAAGCTGCAGTTTTGTCCACCACAAGAGGCCTCAGCAATGCACAGAGTGATGTTCAGCATTTCGAGTTAGGGCCACAACTTACAAAATAGAAACAATTCAGAAAATATAGTTAAAAAAATTTAAGGAATTTTCGTATAAAGTTTTCTTTGGCCGATATTTTAGGTTAGGAACAAGATATCGAGATGCGGTTTTCGTGAGCTTGTTTAGGCATCATTTAGCTACTTGTTCATGAAAAAAGTCATACCAATGCATTTAATTTTTTGCGAAAGTTAACCGTTTCTGTCGGAATGTCGAAAAAGCCCTCTAGCGACAACATATGAAACTAACAAAACTTCAATTATTTTAACTTTTGTAGCCCAAGAAAAGCTCTTTCAACGCGCCCAAGTTTGTTAAAATCGGATTAGCCGTTTCGAAGATACGGGGTGATTTAAGGAAACCTTTGAATACCCCCACCACTTTATTTTATAGATACGTCAAAAGTGCCAAACAAAAAGTTCAGATTATCCTCGACTTCAAAGATCAGTTATTTTTATTCGGTTAATATAGCAGAATTCACAGAAACATCACTTTTTAGATTCAAGATTGCAGTTGCGCTAGCGGCCATTTCAGAAACATGAAAATATTTTCCAGGTTTTGTATTGGCCGTTTTAGTAATAACTTTTTTTCCGCGAGCCTCTATGATGTATAGTTTCCTAGATGCAGTACCTCGCATTCTTAGTTGGCCACCCGGTACATTACTAGAATATCTACAAAAATCTTACAATGGATTGAATCGCAACCGGGCATTAAAAGATGCCGGTTTTATTAGTATACATTTGTGTTGTGCACGCTTTATAAAAATGGCATGTAAAGATATAGAATTGGTTACTAAAAATACCACCCATGCGAATTACTTTAAGGATATTATAGGAGCATTAATTGTTATTAATAAATGTGATACATATAAAGTGTTCATAAAAAATGTTTTTATTATTTTGAACCCCAAATTCAAAACTACCGAAGTTCAAATTACAGTAGAAAACATAAGTTGTTATTCTGATAACACGATTTTAAATAATGAAAACGTTTTTTGGCAACGAAGAGGTTCCTATAATGAACACCACAGAAGTCTTGTATAAATCTAGTCCATTCTATAAAATGTTTAATGACATATTTAGCCAAGTCTTTATCGAAAACAAAAATGGAACTGAACTAAATACATATTACAACAAGGCGTTTTGTAACACAATTGTTACAAAATATTTACCGTACTGGCCTTTGTGGAGTTCATGTACTACGCATATTATTTTGGGCAACTAAACAAATATATTGGGATATCAAAAAAAAATATTCGTATAACTCGATTTCTAAGAAAGATACGAGCCGACGTCCTCTCACTGCACTTGCAGAGTAACTTAGGTATTTCAAAAAAGAAATTAACAAAAGAGCATCCTCATAGTGAGAAATATTCTCAAGAAATCTGACGCAAAGGAGTTAAAAAAACCAATTTTCACTTTTGTGGAAGATTTCTGAAAGAAAAAAGATGGCGCATGATGACCAATCATTGTATCCCGAGGACGACCCAGATAAACCACAGTGTGCTTATTGCGGCCACGGGATGCAGGAAACTAGCACGTTATGGGTGCAATGTGATAAGTGTCACAGGTGGATTCACCAGTCGTGTGAAGATTCAAACATGCACCATAGGTCTTTTGATGGGGAATTCGTTTGCCAGGTATGCACCTCGCAAGGTGAGTTGCTTTCTGTAGCCAATATTAATTTACACAACATCTACAAAAGATGCCAATTATTCCTAGAGAGTCTATACTTAAACATCGAGGCAAAATCAAAGCTTGAAGAGAACACTAGAGATCAAGCGTCTTCCGAAAAATGGAGAAATCAAGGAAAACTAAGGGTCACTGCATCGCATATGTGGAGAATATGCAAAGTAAAAAATATTTCTGCATATGAGGGAATAATTAAATCCATTATCAATCCGGTTAATACCAAAACTCCGGCTATTTTACATGGACAGCGATATGAGCACGATGCAAGGGAAGCCTATAATTTAAAAGCTGGTATCATATGTAAAAAAGTGGGATTAACTATCCATACAGAACACCCTTTTATCGTTGCATCACCGGATGGCTTAGTTGAAGATAATGGAATTATAGAAATTAAATGTCTCTACAACTCCCGGAATGTAAACACTGATGATTTTAAATTCGATTTCCTGGATCTGGACCAGAAAAGTGTCCGTGTTGCTCATAATTATTGTTACCAACTACAAGGTAACTAACTTAAGAAGTAACGGATAGGAAATGGTGCGACCTATATATTTACATGTTGAAAGGTAGCAAAACCGTACGAGTTTATAGAAATCGTATTTTTTGGAGAATGATGGTACACAAATTGAGAGACTTTTTCTTATTTTTCTTGTTGCCGAAGATTATCAAGCCAGATTTGGATTTCAAATCTGGAATTAGGAAAAGGTCGACACTGTCCAATTTTACACACCTACAAAACGGTCTCATAAATGACACTTATTATTATAAAGAACTGGAAAACGGTAGAGGATACGTGGTAACGGCCAATTCTGGTATAGACTTTAGTATAAGGGAGATACTTATCGATGATTATGTTACTCTTGATGGTACCAATTTTAGTAGCAGCTTTATCATCGGTCATTGTCTTAATATATTTAATAAACAACGTGGTGATAGATTTCAAATAGTTTCCGTTGCAAAATCTCCTATAATTTTTAATCATGACAGAACATTTTTTTTTTGAAGGGGCTAAATTTTAACAAAAATGAAATGGTTTTTCCTGTAAACCAAAACGCACATTATTTTCTAGTAATTTTTTCATTGGCAGATAATATTGTTACAATCATAGATCCACTCATGCACGAAAAATTACGACAAAAACATGTAACAGATAGACTAACTACATTAATGTCGTCAAAAAGGATAAGTTTGAAAGGCAAGATGAAAATAGATATTCCGAAACATCTCACGCAAGATGATTCGCATAATTATGGAGCATTTGTGGTTTATTTTTTTTAGGCAGTTCACATTTAGAGTTGCTTTGACCCACAAATACAATATGGGCCAGTTTAGAAAAGATCTAAAACTGGTACTTCTTCAAAACAGTCCCACGATGGTGTTAAAATATTTGTATTGCGCGCAGGAAGTAAGTACCCAAAAGGAGCACTTTAAATGTCATAGATACATTCTCAATGGTTGTCTTCTAAGCGTTCAGGAAATTAAGAATGGAATGCAAGTTTTGAAAAAATGCTAAACGATATGTGTGATTTGTGTCGCCAAAATCAAATAGGTTGATTGTGGTGGACAAAGTGAAATTTTTCCCGAACTAAAATAAGGCATTTATTTTGCAGGCACTTGAGTTGTGGAACTCCATATTTATATAGAGGGTGTAACATTAATATTACAACAAAATTCAGCTTCACTGAAGTAAATAAATAAAAACTTAAATTGAATGAAAAGATGTTCACTATCACTGCAAACAAAGACAATGAAATTCAAGCAAATTAGAATTAGGGTGACTGAGATATTAGCAAAAAAAAAAAAAAACAATGTGTTAAATATTCAACGCCCTACGGTTTAGAAACGAAGCATTTCCGAAGAAAGGTTTATTGGAACATTTTTCTTATTTTCATGCAAGGAACCTGATCCTCAATTTTTCCGCAATATTATTAATACACCCTGTACGTTTATTGGGGTAAAAACTGCAATAAATATTTATTTATCAAACTACGCGACATTATACAGGGTGTTTCAAAAACGTTCCGCTAATTTCTAGAGTAAATACATTATTAAAAAATAACGATAGTTTGGTTAATAAACATGTATCCGAAGAAGATACGGCCCTGTAAAAGTGGCCCCACAAACCTTTTTTAAAATCTGTGAAACGGTTTAAGATACCTAAATGAAATTTAGACCACAAATATCTTTGATTAGGACATAAAAGATAGTGATGACAAATTTTCGATATTTTGTGTAGGATTTCAACTCCTTAGGCGGGCAGTAAATGATTACCAATTTTTTTTGGGGATATTAGTGGTAAATTCGAATTACACTGTAAGGGTTACATTGTGAAACCAGTTTTCTAAGGGTGTTATATGAATTTTTTAATACTTTTGGGTTGGATTTCAACCCCTCAGACGGTCAGTAAATGATTGCCAATCCTTTTTGGGATACTAATGGTAAATACGAATAACATTGTAAGGATTATAATTTGAAACCTTTTTTCTAAGGGTGATATATGAATTTTTTAATACTTTGGGGTGGATTTCAACCCCTCAGACGGGCAGTAAATGATTGCCAATTCTATTGGTGTAATAGTGGTAAGTGAAAATTAGATTGTAGGGGTTAGAATGTGAAACCTTTTTTCTAAGAGTGTTATATTAATTTTTTTTAATTTTGGGGGTGGGTTTGAACCCCTCAAACGGGCAATAAATGATTGCCAATTTTTTTTGGATACTAACGATAAATGCGAATAACATTGTAAGGGTTATAATGTGATACCTTTTTTCTAAGGGTGTTACATGAACTTTTTAAGAATTTGGGGGTGGGTTTCAACCCTTCAGACGGGCAGTAAATGATTGCCAATCTTTTTTGTGATACTAATGGTAAATGCGAATAACATTCTAAGGATTAGGAATGTGCAATCTTTTTTCTAAGGGTGATATATGAATTGCTCAATACTTTGGGGGTGGATTTCAACCCCTTAGACCGGCAGTAAATGATTGCCAATTTTGTTGGAGATAATACTGGTAAGTACGAATTACACTGTAGCAGTTAGATTGTGAAACCGTTCTTCTAAGGGTGTTATATGAATTTTTTAATACTTTGAGGTGGGTTTCGGCCCCTCAGGCGGACAGTAAATGATTGTCAATTTTTTGGGGATAATAGTGGTAAATGTAAATTACACTATAGAAGTTACAATGTGAAACTTTTTTCTAAGGATGTTATATGAGTTTTTTAATACTTTGGAGGTGGGTTTCGACCCCTCAGACGGGCAGAAAAATGGTTGCCAATTTTTTTTTTGTAATACTAATGGTAAATACGAATAACATTGTAAGGATTAGAATGTGAAACCTTTTTTCTAAGGGTGATATATGAATTTCTTAATACTTTGGGGGTGGATTTCAACCCCTGAGACGGGCAGTAAATGATTGCACATTTTATTGGGGGTAATAGTGGTAAGTTCAAATTAGATTGTAGGGGTTAGATGTGAAACCTTTTTTCTAAGGGTGTTATATTAATTTTTTTTAATTTTGGGGGTGGGTTTCAACCCCTCAGACAGGCAGTAAATGATTGCCATCTTTTTTGGATACTAAAGGTAAATGCAAATAACATTGCAAGGGTTATAATGTGAAACTTTTTTCTAAGGGTGTTACATGAATTTTTTAAGGATTTGGAGGTGGGTTGCAACCCCTCAGACGGGCAGTAAATGATTTCTAATATTTTTTGTGATACTAATGGTAAATGCGAATAACATTGTAAGGATTAGAATGCGAAACCTTTTTGCTAAGGGTGATATATGAATTTTTAATACTTTGGGGGTGGATTTCAACCCCTTAGACCGCATTAAATGATTGCCAATTTTGTTGGAGATAATAGTGGTAAGTACGAATTACACTGTAGTAGTTAGGTTGTGAAACCCTTTTTCTAAGGGTGTTATATGAATTTTTTAATACTTTGGGGTGGGTTTCGACCCCTCAGGTGGACAGTAAATGATTGTTAATTTTTTTGGGGATAATAGTGGTAAATGCAAATTACACTATAGAGGTTACAATGTGAAACCTTTTTTCTAAGGATGTTACATGAGTTTTTTAATACTTAGGGGGTGGGTTTCGACCCCTTCGACCGGCAGTAAATGATTTCAAATTTTGTTGGAGATAATAGTGGTAAGTACGAATTACACTGTAGTAGTTATATTGTGCAACCTTTTTTCTAAGGGTGTTATATGAATTTTTAATACTTTGGGGTGGGTTTCGACCCCTCAGGCAGACAGTAAATTTTTTGGGGATAATAGTGGTAAATGCAAATTACACTATGGAGGTTATAATGTGAAACCTTTTTTCTAAGGATGTTATATGAGTTTTTTAATACTTTGGGGGTGGGTTTCGACCCCTCAGACGGGCAGTAAATGATTGCCAATTTTTTTTGTGATACTAATGGTAAATGCGAATAATATTGTAAGGATTAGAATGTGAAACCTTTTTTCTAAGGGTGATATATGAATTTTTTAATACTTTGGGGGTGGATTTCAACCACTCAGACGGGTAGTAAATGTTTGCCAATTTTATTGGGGGTAATCGTGGTAAGTGCAAATTAGATTGTAGGGATTAGAATGTAAAACCTTTTTTCTAAGAGTTATATTCATTTTTTTTATTTTGGGGGTGAGTTTCAACCCCTCAGACGGGCAGTAAATGATTGCCATTTTTTTTTGATACTAACGGTAAATACGAAAAACATTGTAAGGGTTATAATGTGAAATATTTTTCTAAGGGTGCCACATGAATTTTTTAAGAATTTGAGGGTGGGTTTCAACCCTTCAGACGGGCAGTAAATGATTGCCAATCTTTTTTGTGATACTAATGGTAAATGCGAATAACATTGTAAGGATTAGAATGCGAAACCTTTTTTCTAAGGGTGATATATGAATTTTTTAATACTTTGGGGGTGGATTTCAACCCCTTAGACCGGCAGTAAATAATTGCCAATTTTGTTGGAGATAATAGTGCTTAGTACAAATTACATTGTAGTAGTTAGGTTGTAAAACCCTTTTTCTAAGGATGTTATGAGTTTTTAATACTTAGGGGGTGGGTCGACCCCTTCGAGCGGCCGTAAATGATTCCCAATTTTGTTGGAGATAATAGTGGTAAGTACGAATTACACTGTAGTAGTTAAGTTGTGAAACCTTTTTTCTAAGGGTGTTATATGAATTTTTAATACTTTAGGGTGGGTTTCGATCCCTCAGGCGGACAGTAAATGATTGTCAATTTTTTTGAGAATATTGGTAGTAAATGCGAATTACACCGTAAGGGTTGGATTGTGAAACCTTTTTTCTAAGGATGTTATATGAATTTTTTAATACGTTGGGGGTGGATTTCAACCCCTCAGACGGGCAGTAAATGAATGCCAATTATTTTTGGGATACTAACGGTAAATGCGAATAACATTGTAAGGGTTAGAATGTGATACCTTTTTTCTAAGGGTGTTATATGAATTTTTTTAAACTTTGGGGGCGGGTTTCAACCCCTCAGACGGGCAGTAAATGATTGCCAATTTTGTTGGAGATAATAGTGGTAAATGCGAATTACACTGGAGTGGTTAGATTGTGAATCCTTTTTTCTAAAGGTGTATGAATTTTTGAATACTTTGGGGTGGGTTTCGACCCCTCAGATGGACAGTAAATGGTTGTCAATTATTTTGGGGATACTAATGTTAAATGCGAATGCCATTGTAAAGGTTTAAATGTGAAACCTTTTTCTTGCCAATTGTTTTGAGTGCACTAACGATATATTCAAATTAGCTTGTAATTGTCAAAATATAAAAGCTGTTGTCTGAGAGTGATGGAAAATTTGTATTATCTTAAGTTGTAATTTTTGAATCTCAAGGGTTAATTTGAATTTGGTGTTAAGGGTGGGATCTAAAATTTCCTATTTGGCTGCCGGATAATGGCAACATAGACGTGTACGCATGTTCATACTTCTTTCTAGTGATAGACGGCGCGCCACTGGTCGTTCGGTTGTTTTCGGCATTTAGGCTGCTGTATTTTGGCTACCAACTTCACGCAGGTATTATTTTACTATTATTTGTAGGATAATTAGAAATTTATGTTACGAAAATTTAAAAATGTGGATAATTTCATACTTTAGTTTTTATAATTACAATGTTACATACTTTACAAAATGTTACATCTACAATACATACCTAATAAATACAATAGTTGTTTTAATTCTGACAAACTTGCAGGCCAGAATGCCATACAGTGGGTAAGTTATTTCTACTAAACGTAAGGATTAACAATGAGTTTTTGGATGTCACTCGCTGAAACGCAAAAAAAATTCTTTTTTTTTCTTTTTAATACATAGTGGCTTAAAAAAACTTAATCCGATTTGGTCAAAGGTTATTCAAATGAGTCGTAAACTGCATGTTATTATGGGCTGCGAAAGATTTATTTTACGTAAAATAAAATATGCAAATTATAAGGTGAGCGTTTGTTTGTTATCAACATTACCATTAATTTGTGCAATACGCAAGATAAGGCATATTGCTTATGTTACATACGTTACGAAATCTTCGTTACGCGTTTTAAAATATTTTATCTAATCTATGTGCTTTAATATTTAAATTAACATTTGCATGTGTTATGTTACCTGTTAGAATACAATAATTTATGCTTAAAAATTTACATGTAAGATCTAAATGACGCAACAGTAATAAAAGTTTGATTATTATCTTTTAATACATAAAATATTAGCTTATGTAATGCCAAGTGGAAATTTTTTTATCAAAATTGTTTATAAATTGAATGAAGCTGATAAATTTTAGCAAAACACTGAATTTTTAGTCAGATCTACACAAGTGAAATACTTTCACTTAATATGATAATGCCATACTTTTAGTAATTTTATTTATTCTCGTTTGGTTTGTGTTAAGTAAACTGACCTAAATGTCGATCGCAGACTAATACAATAATTCAAATGGTAGTTTAAAGTGAGTTTATTAAATAAAAGGTCACGAGTGTATGTAATAAAGATAACAGTAATCGTTTTAGAAACTTCATATTATTTTCTTTCCAGTGAAATTTGTACGTCAAATAAGCAGTGATAACATTTAGAACAAGATGGTAAAATATGATACTACTCTAATTTTTTTTGTAAACGGTAAAAAGGTGCGTATTTTCATTTTAGTTAAATTTTAGCAATTCATGGATTTTTTTTTAGGTTGAAGAACCTTATGTAAATCCTGAGTGGACGTTGCTGCATTACCTAAGAAATAAATGTATCCTTTTAACTTATTAACTATCAATTAGGTAACTTAAAACGAAATATTAATTTATTTTCCTTAAATATACAGTAAGATTATGTGGAACCAAACTAGGGTGTGCGGAAGGAGGTTGTGGAGCTTGCACGGTGATGGTATCAAAATACGACAGAATACAAAACAAAGTCGTGTATCCTTTCATAATGCATTGTTACCTTTTAAGTGGGTAAACATTCTTAACTACTTTAGTCATTTGGCAGTTAATGCGTGTTTAGCACCGGTATGTGCAATGCATGGACTCGCCGTAACTACCGTTGAGGGTATAGGATCTACTAAAACAAAATTACATCCAGTTCAAGAAAGAATTGCAAAAGCCCATGGTTCACAGTGTGGTTTTTGTACCCCTGGAATAGTAATGTCAATGTACTCCTTACTTCGAAATATGCCAAGACCTACTATGAAAGACTTAGAAGTAACATTTCAAGGAAATTTATGTAGATGTACAGGTTATAGGTCAATTATTCAAGGTTATAAAACATTTGCGGAGAACTGGGAAATCATGCAAAATGGCGTTGCACTCACAAACGGTAGTTGTTCAATGGGCGATAAGTGCTGTAAAGTTGCAAATCAAACTAATGGAAATACAAGCGATTCTGAAACATTATTTAATGTTCACGATTTTACACCTTACGATCCAACACAAGAACTAATTTTTCCGCCAGAGCTAAAACTGCACGATATCCTAGATTGCCAAAACTTAATGTTCACACACAAAGATGTGACTTGGTATAGACCCACTCAACTTGAGGATTTATTAGAGTTAAAATTGGCACATCCAAATTCCAAAATTATAGTAGGTAATACAGAAATCGGAGTTGAAGTGAAATTTAAACATTGTCTTTATCCTGTTTTAATACAACCAATAATGGTACCAGAGATGACCACAGTAAAATTATTGAAACATGGGGTTTTTGTGGGTGCTTCTGTCACATTAGATGATATGGAAAATGTCTTGAAATCCGAAATCAAACTACAGCCTGAATATAAAACTCGCATTTTTATTGCAATTGTCGACATGCTAAATTGGTTTGCCGGAAAGCAAATTCGAAACGTTGCGGCTGTTGGCGGAAATATAATGACTGGTTCTCCAATATCGGATCTTAACCCTATATTTATGGCGTCAAAAATTGAATTAGAATTGCACAGTAAAAAATTGGGCGTTAGAAAGATATTGATGGACGATAAGTTTTTTACGGGATATCGAAAGAGTATAGTAAGAAATGATGAAATACTTGTGGGGATTACTTTGCCCTACACTAAGGAACACCAATATTTTTGTGCTTACAAACAAGCACGTAGACGTGAAGATGACATAGCAATAGTGAATTGTGCTATTAATGTTAATTTTAAACCTAATTCAACTGAAATTAGTGATATAAATTTTGCATTTGGTGGAATGGCACCTACAACGGTTACAGCACCTAAAACGAGCAAAGCTTTAGCAGGACATCCGTGGACTACAACTACTTTAGAATTGGCATATAAACACTTAACAGAAGATCTTCCGTTATCACCTAGTGCTCCTGGTGGAATGATACAATACAGACGCTCACTTACTTTAAGCTTCTTCTTTAGAGCATTCTTATCCATTTCCAAACAATTGCAAAATCACATTCCTGATATTCATATAAATAAAAAAGATGAAAGCGCTATTGCTAGTTTCCAACCGGGAATGCCTAAAAGTTCTCAATACTTTGAAGTTGTGGATTCTATTAAAAAACATGATACTGTCGGGCAACCTATTCCTCACAAATCAGGATTCAAGCAAGCCACGGGGGAAGCAGTGTATTTAGATGATATTCCAACATATTCCAACGAATTGTATTTGGCTCTTGTAACCAGCACGAAATCTCACGCCAACATTCTCTCAGTTGATCCTTCAGACGCACTAGCTATGGAAGGAGTACATGCATTCTTTTCCGCAAAAGATTTATCAGAAGATTCTAATCATGTAGGACCAATACTTCATGATGAGGAGGTATTTGCTTCCAAAAAGGTTACGTGTTGCGGACAAATTATAGGAGCGATAGTTGCAATTGACCAACACACAGCGCAGCGTGCTGCACGTAAAGTTCAAATAAAGTATGATGAGTTGCAGCCAGTAATTGTTACTATTGAAGACGCCATAAACCACAAATCATTTCTGTTTAAAGCAGCAAGAAAAATCGAAAGAGGAGATGTCGATACGGCGTTTTTTAATGCACCTCACGTAATAGAAGGTGCATGCAGAATTGGAGGACAGGAACACTTTTATTTTGAAACACACTGCACACTTGTTGTTCCTAAAGAACAAGATGAAATGGAAATTATTTGTTCCACTCAACATCCTAGCGAAATAAATGTGAGTAATGGTTAACATAAACATCATAAACCGTTTGCTATTTTTCAGAAATTAATTTCGCATGTATTAAAAATTCCACAGCATAAACTAGTTACTAAAGTCAAACGAATGGGAGGGGGATTTGGCGGCAAAGAGTCTAGAGCATTTCTTGTTGCACTTCCAGTGGCTCTGGCTGCTAATCGCTTAAAACGGCCTGTACGTTGTATGCTAGATAGAGATGAAGATATGCTTATTAGTGGGACACGACATCCATTCTTAATTAAATATAAAACCGCATTCGACGAAAGGGGTAAAATTATAGCGTCCGAAGTATTCATATACAGCAATGGAGGAAACAGTACGGATTTATCTGGTCCAGTAAGTGTATTTGACGTGGTCACATCCATTTCATTTTTCAGTCATTGTTCCCGCTTATTAGAAGAGTTTATAAACCACTCACATGGTTACATTTTGCGTACTCATTCTTAATTGCTAATCATTTCTAAATTCTAGTGTTTTCCCGCATGTTTACTTGTAGGTTCTACAGCGATCAATGTTTCATATTGATAATGCTTATAAAATTCCTAACGCACGCATTTTTGGTCATGAATGTAAGACTAATCTAGCGTCCAATACCGCGTTTAGAGGTTTTGGAGCACCTCAAGGAATGTTTGCGGCAGAACATATGATAAGGGATATTGCCGAGTTTCTCAAAAAGGATATTGTTGAAATTGCACAAATTAATTTATATCAAGAAGGTGATATTACGCATTACAATCAACCTTTGGAGTATTGTAATTTGTCAAGATGCTGGACTGAATGCCTCGAATTATCTAAATTCGGGCAAAGAAGAAGAGATGTTGAAAAATACAATCGGTAAGTATTTTTGACGTACTAATAGTATATTAAGATACGAGTGCGCTGTCACTGGTTTTGTAGACACGACGCCTATTTTGGAGCTCAAAGCATTGTCGGGAGCTCTAAAGAATGTGGATTTCTTAAAAATGTGATAGCGTACGAATGTCATACAATAACTTTTATGTTACTGTCAAATAAAGTTAAATTTCTGTAAATTTAGAGATTAAATGTAACAGTTATATATATTTATGAAAACGAAGAATTGTGAATCACGCGTTCGGCAAATAATCCAGCACAAAGTTATATTTACTGTCAATAACATATTTTTATGTAATCTACCTGAAAATATTGAATATTAATGTTAGTTTTTGCGACATTTGTGCACGTTTTTCTTAAACTTCATTAAACATCTGTGAATATTAAAGTTTTCGTCAAGTGTTTTTGAGTTAAAAGTGAGATGTTGAGTATCTCAATATGCATATGCATGAATGCTCGAAAATATATATATATATATATATATATATATATATATATATATATATATATATATATGTACAGGGTTTTCAAAGTTAAGTCGGCACTATTGCTACCTTCGTTATTATGTGTGCTACGAAGTCGGTTAAATGGGCAAAGAAGTAGCATTTTTTCCGCTCGTTACGATGGTGAAATCAAAATAAAAATTGAACTTCGTGTTCGCGAGTCAAAATTTCCATTTTTTAAATGGCACACCCAGTATGCAATATCCTTAATCGATAGAAAATTAAATTCTGAACAAAATAGTTCCTATGACATTTTACCCTAATGTTCAAAATGACAAAGTTATTAATCATTTATTGAATTCGTCAAGGTGGCTGGTATTACGTGAACAATATTTGTCATTTTCACAAATGTCATCAGAATTGATAGGTCAAAGTGAAGTTTGCTAATAAAGAGTTAAGAGTTTGTGTTTTTGAATAGAAAATGCCTTTCACCCATTCAGAAAAGTGTGATATGTTAGAATGTTACATCGTTTGTCAAAAACAGTTATCGAGCGCGTGAGTGTTACAGTGATTTGTTTCCTACGCGTCATTTGCCGGATAGAAGATACTTTTTGGTTTTGTATCGTAAATTTAGATCTAATTCGAGCGTGTTTGAGAAATCCAGATCTAATAAACAATGTATAATTAATGAAGAAACTGAAATTGATGTGTTAGCTTATTTTGAAGCACATCCCAACAACTCAATTAATGATTTAGTGCAAAAAATGGACTATGTTTGGGTTCCATCCACAATATTCTAAAAACTATAAGTTTGTGCCGTATAAGTCCCGACCTACACAGACACTAGTACCAGGAGATCAAGAAAGACGCGTTCAGTTTTGTCACTGGTTTATTAATCAAATGAGAACCAATAATGATTTTTGGAGCTCAATTCTATGGAGTGACGAATCAACTTTTTCTAATAAGGGCATGTTCAACAGGAAAAACAGCCATTTTTGGAGTCGAGAAA
Source organism: Vesta saturnalis (assembly GCA_036346205.1). Classification (NCBI taxonomy): domain Eukaryota; kingdom Metazoa; phylum Arthropoda; class Insecta; order Coleoptera; family Lampyridae; genus Vesta; species Vesta saturnalis. The sequence goes on from JARFJB010000001.1 coordinate 7,192,949, forward strand.
ATCCGATGCTCTACCGATCTTGTAACCCGCAGAGACGCTTCAGTGTTAATGTTTGGTGCGGTGTAATTGGCTCGATAATTGTTGGTCCAGTATTTTATCAGGGTGCGTTAACTGGTGAGCGGTACGCCGAAATGTTGACTGTCACACTCCAAGACTTCTTGGATGATGTAAATTTAATGGATAGGCAGAACATTTATTTCCAACAAGACGGAGCTCCTCCCCATAACGTTCGTCAGATAGATACACTATGAAACAATTTATTTGATGACAGTTATTTATCAACTAATGGGCCTATCCGTATGCCTCCTCGATCACCTGACATTACTCCAATGGATTTTTCTTTTGGGGATATGTGAAGAGTGTGGTGTACAACAGGCGATATGATAACCTTGAGGATCTCCAGCAAAGCATCGTTCACGCCATCAATAATATTGATGGTAGATCCATTGCTAAGGCTACTAAAAGTGTCTACAAGCGGGCCCAGAAATGCTTGGAGCAAGAGGGTGATGTTTTCGAGCATCTAATTTGAGTTTTGTTTTGTTTTGTTGTTCCTTATTATTATTATCACTTAGAATAAAGAATCCTGTTTCAATTGTCTGATATTCTTTTCATTTTCTGCTCTATGGTAATACAGAAAAATAGTTGACACAGCCACCTTGATGAATTTGGTAAATGATCAATAACTTTGTCATTTTTACATTAGGGTGAAATGTCATAGGAACTTATTCGTTCAGAATTTAATTTTCTATCGATTAAGGATATTGCATATTGGGTGTGCCATTTAAAAAAATGGAAATTTTTGACATAACTCGCGAACACGATGTTCAATTTTCATTTTGATTTCACCATCGTAACGAACGGAAAAATGCAACTTCTTTGCCCATTTAACCGACTTCGTAGCACCAATAATAACGAAGATAGCAATAGTGCCGACTTAACTTTGAAAACCCTATATATATATATATATATATATATATATATATATATATATATATATATAAAACAAGGGTTTTACAGCTGACGCTATTTCCCTCTATTTCCTCAGCCAATTCCTCCATTTTTTTTGTCTTCGTCCTCTAACCCTCACTTTTCCATAGCTTCATCTAGGTCGGCCCTCCAAGATCTCTTCGGTCTTTCTCTCTTCTTTCTCCATTCCGTTATTTTCTTTATCCAATTGTTAGCGCTACTTCTTACATTCCCGTACCACTTCAGTTGTTTTTCTTCTATTCTACTTTCAGCATCTTTTTGTGCACCGATCCAGTTTGTTATCTCTTCATAAGGAATTCTATCCGTCCTTACTACCCTACAGCACCTCCTCCAGCACTCCATTTCCACCGCGTTAATTTTTGATCTATTTCTTTTATTTATCACCAACGTGTCATGTCATGATACTCTCTATTATTGACCCATATATTCTTCTTTTTGTGCTTTTTGTTATGTGTTTGTCCCACAGTACCGAATTTAATTGTTTAACGCAACTTCTGGGTTGTCTGAGTCTAAATTTTACATCTTCTTTTGATGTTCCTTGTTTTGTTATTATGCTTCTTAAATATTTTAAGCTGTCTGTTTCTCTAATTTGTGTATCTTTATCTATTTCTATTACCTTCCGTCTTTCTTCGGTGGTTGTTAAATATTTTGTTTTATCAAAGTTGATTCCTAGTCCGCTCTGTTGTATTTTTCTTTAAGCTTCCGAACCATAAAACTGAAATCTTCTTCATCTTGTGTGATGATTACCTGGTCATCCGCAAAGCTTAAGGTTATAAGTAATCATCGTGTTCTGAGTATCTTAAAGAGTGTAGGTGACGTCGAACGTCATTGTAGGAGGCCTTTCGTTGTTTGAAATTTAGCGTTTATTTTCCTGTCTTAATTTGAACTTTGTTGTTCTGGTAAATTGCTTTTACTGCTTGTATGAGGCTTCTATCTATTCCCATGTCTATCATGGCTTCTCATAACATGTTTCTCGGTGCCGAATCGCATGCTTTTTTTATGTCAATAAATGCGAGGTGGATATCCCTGCTTTTAGCTTTTAGACTTCCAGCTATAAATCCTGAT
>JARFJB010000001.1:7197500-7352500 GCA_036346205.1 Vesta saturnalis
GTGTTTAGAAGAAAACGGAAGACATGCTGAACATAAGTTATAATAAAAAAAATAATTTTAGTAATTTTTGTATTAGTTAAGAAATCCAAAATAACTGTTTCTAATTATGTGTAAAAATAAATTAAAATAAAGTTATTTAAAGTTATTTTAAAATGAAAATTGCTACAAATGTCATGCAAAATAGCCCTCATGACATTGGATTGATTTAACTGCCACCTTAGTTTTTTGTTTTATTAAAACTGCTAATGAAATAGTTGATGAAACAAGTTTTTGGCGTATATCTTTTCAAGAGTTAGGAATTTATTTTTAAAAAAGTTTTGTTTTTTAATTCCGCATCGAATGCCATCAAATTATACAGGGTGGTATATTTAAAATAAGAAAGAAAAAGTTCATTAAATTCTCAAAAGTTTTACAGTAAATTTTCAGCTTGAATGTTAAACCTTACTTAATGGTTCCTAGCTTATTATCTGAAAACGAGCCACTATTTGTATTTTTAACCATTTTTAAAACCAGTAGTGTAAAGCTGATTTTTTTAACATTTTATTTTTTTTGTCAATATTATCCAATCGATTTCTATACAATTTTAGGGTTATGTAGACAATCATGGAAGTCAATTAAAAAATATGCTATTATGACGTCACACTTTTTGAACCATCCTGTATAATCAATCACATTTTCCTAAAATGCTTTCTAGGCCACAGATAAACTGTGCAAAATATTAAAACTTTCAGTTTAAATAATAACTAAGGCTACAAAAGACGGGAGTATATATATATATATATATATATATATATATATATATATATATATATATATATATACACCCTCAGTTCCAAAATAACCCGGAATGGATTACAAAAACACACAAATAGTTAATTAATCGTTAATTTTTTATTGATGCAAAACGGTTTCCTTTCATAATCAAATGACGTTTAGGAGATAGGATAAACGCAGGGAGCCAGATCGCGCGTGTACGTGGAGTGTTTAAGCAATAAATTTGATTTTTAGTTTTAAAAAACGGTAATTATTGTGACACGATGAGAAGGGCATTATCATCCAATAATCTCCAACACGACGAGTGCGGCCTAGCAAAACGCTTCAATACTTGAAGATAATGCTCAGCATTAACAGTTAACTCACTTGGAATGAATTCTTTATAGATAATTCCGTTGGAGTCTAAAAACGAGATGAGTATCGTTTTGACTTTACCAAACACGATTTTTTTGGATTTTCTTCACGTGGTGACCGCCATTCAATACTATGACGTTTTGTTTCAGGTTCGTATTGGTAACATCATATTTCATCACCAGTTACAATAGTTTTTAAGAAGTTTTCGTCTTTTCAAGCGTGTTTATTGATCTCTGTGCAATGCTCAATTCAACGAACTTTGGATTCAATTTCCTTAGATCAAGTTTTTCAGTTAAAGTGCGATGAACTGTTATTTTCGGTATGTTAAGCTTCATTTTTATGAATCACGTGGAAGATTTCTTGGAAACTTTAATGAAATCACGTACTTTATCGATGTTTTTTTCTTCGGTAATCACATATGATCGACGCCAGCATGTTTAACGTCATTCACATCTTCCCTGCCTTCGTTGAATCATTGAAATCACTTAAACACTTGTGTTTCGAATAAACAATTATCACTATACACTTTTTTCAGCCATTCAAACGTTTCGGTAGCATCTTTACCAATTTTAAAACAAAATTTAATATTGGGTTTTTTGATCATTTTTTTTCTAATATGTTTGAAGAAGATGCGTGTGGCAAAAAATAGGAAAATCAGTAAATTGAAGCCTTGTAATATAAGAAAGGAAATAATTTTCTAACAAATTTTTAATTCTTCTCAAAATAATAAATAAGCATAAAAAATTGTTGCTTATAAATGCGTAACAATGATCATTATTCGATGGGTAGAAATAAATATTTGTGTCACTAGGCCAAAAACGATAGTTTTGCGAGTATCAGCAGAAAGGCATAAACGATAGTTTTGAGAGTATCAGCAGAATTACAGGCCGATACACCAGCCAGGCCTACAACTGCGATTACACTAAAAAATAATTTCTGGGCGTGTAATACACAACATTTTTTTGTGCTGACCTTATTAATCCGTTAAAAATTGCTTGACAACCACTTTTGGAATGTTCTAATTCCAAGAGAAAAGAACGGTCAATTTTTGGAGCATTTGATTGATTAACCTCACCAAAAAGTAATTTAATGTTTTAATAAAAATTTTAATTTTGGAACGATGCTCAAGGTGAATAAGTGAACAAGAGTTTCCACAAAGTCTTTTCACAATTAGTTTCTGATCGTTATCAGAAGTCCGAAACCACCTTTCAACCACAATAATTTTAATGGCATACCTTTCGTTTTGTTAAAAAATGTCCTAAACTTGTAAATTAATTGTTATACACAAAAAAATTGTGTCAATTGAACATACTTGTGTACAAGTTCCTTTAAAAAGTAGTACATCGTCTATAAGTATCAAAACACAAACTATGTACACTTTTTTGTGGTTTTTTAGATCAAATAGATGGAAAAAAAGAGGAATTAGCATGGTACCAACAAAATTTGGAATATCTTTTACGGAATTATTTATGAATCAAACAGGAGCATTAATTCACATTTATACGGATGGCTCAGTGCTGGTTACTCATGGTGGAACTGAAATGGGACAAGGTTTGCATACCAAAATGATTCAAATTGCGAGTAGAGTTTTGGGAATAGCACAAGAAAAAATTCATATTTGTGAAACGTCCACTGACAAGGTACCTAACACAAGTGCCACCGCAGCAAGTTCAGGTTCAGATTTAAATGGAATGGCAGTAATGGTTAGTACAATATTTAATATTATTTCGCATTTATTTAAAAATGTATGAGTTCACTTCAGGTCAATGAGTTAGACGTAATTTTTTAGTGCATAAACAACTTTCGTAATAAACGTGTTTGCTATAACACATTATCAAACCCTACTATTCTGATACGGGGGGGGGGGGGGGGTCATACCTCGCCATAATCAATGTATGTCTAAAAATAAATACCTACATTTAGTACATTCTCCTTTTGGTACATAAATATTATTAAAGAGTATTTTGCAATATAAGATAATACAGTACACGAAAATAGATCACATAATTTTATAGAGATCGTAGAATTGCATTGACGCAGATATTTTTCGTCAGTAAAAGATTACCACAAGTGGAAGTTTTTGTTATTCGCATGTATATGAGATAAAAAAAACGTATTTAATTTTTATGATATTGTGCAGATTATCAAGATAATAAGCTTAACTTTTTTAACTTGTTTGCTGTCGAAACATATATTTTAAAAAAATCTGTCCGCTACTAGTTCTCAATTATTAGGGAATTAGTCAGAAGCAGGATGTTTATCTCAATAAAATGATATGCTATAAATTCAGATTGGAAAGCTAGCAATACCGTAATGAGTAACTAAAGTGCCTTTGACAAATTCACTACCTCGACTTCAAGTTATTGAATTAACTACTAATTAAAATGTTGAAATTTATTCAAATTTAAAATAGGTCAATTAAGCAACAAACTAAATAAGTAATTTAAAACCTTAATCAAAATTAAATAAAAATTATGTTCATGAATCTGAAAAAAATTTCTTAAAATTCACATTAATTTCTTAAAACAAATTATTTTAACAACATTTTGCTTTATTAATCACGGTGAGTTATTTTAGTCCAGATAAATATAATCAAATAATCACTTACTCTATTTGTCCTGTACAGAAAATCAATTGTTTTATTTAAAATATAGTAGTTTAATTCATCAGAAGGCTTTACATTAAATTTTGATTTTGAATAACCTTTAATATTGACTTCAATATATATTCAAATGTCATAATTCTTTTTCTATAATAGTCCTGTTCAGGAAATCGTTTTACTTAAACATAATCAATCCGTAATTATATAACTTCAAGCAAAATTAATTTGATGCAAAACAGAGTGATATACACGAAACCAATTTGTAATTTTAAAATTATACCAAAATCAAGATTAACCTTGGGTCCAATTCAAGAATTTTTTCAAAGTAGATGATTAAAGTCAATATTTATATCAATATAAACAAGTCACAAAACTTAAGAGTATCTACGTCTTAAAAAATCAATAGTTCTATTTTAATTAATATTTCCAGTTATCGATCGGCAGTCATCGCCGCCTAATTGATTGGTGATTTATTTGTGTGAAAAACATACCAAGTGACGTCACGACCGCCCGTAAACTTAACTTTGTGTTTGTTTAATAAATATTGCTTTTAAAATCATGTTCCCTTGGGTTTTTTAGTGTTTTTTGTTACTTAATTTTCCATTTGCCAACAATTGCATCAATTTTTGAAATGACGCTTACATTTTAGAAATAACTCAAATGGTAGTGAGAAAAATTTACTGTTTTAGTAATATTAGACATTATATTAAAAAACAAACGAAAACTCAATTAAGATGTTATTATCATCAAATCACACTACAAAATAGACAATAGATAAGCAGCCAAATTCCTCTCTACATAACTAAAAATTTTGTTTACAATTTAATACCTCCATACTTATAAAACCAGTGAAGCCTTTGATGGATGCGAATATAACTCTCGTTTATTAATAACTAGAAAACGAACAAACTTACATAAATTAAAGTATAGTCTGATGTATATATATATATATATATATATATATATATATATATATATATATATATATATATATATATATATATATATTATTATATATATATATATATATATATATATATAAAATTGAAATATAGTTAGTAATAAGTGTATTGGTTCAATCGTAAAAAAAGAGATTAATTATATCTTTCGAAATTTTATTTAAGATCAGCTTTTATACCATAAAATAAATCCATATACTTCTTTTCAAAATTAAAAAGTAATGTTGAAAAAGAATTAACTACAAATACAATTTATCAAATTCCGCTTATGAATTGTTCGATTTCTTACATTGGAACAATACACACTTTAAAACATAGGATAATACATGTATCAGAAGTGCAAGTCCGACCAAAAAGTAAACTTTGTTATTTTACTGGCATTCAAATAATTGTCAAACATCATTAAAAATCTGCCTCAAGGTAATTTCATCCGAAATTGAAATATATATATATATATATATATATATATATATATATATATATATATATATATATATATATATATATATATATATTTAAATCAGACATTTTTCTTTCAAACTTGTGTGAATAAACGTACAAATTAATTCAACGTTTCGGGAACGTGCTTTGTTCCCTTTGTCAAGAATTTATTTTGACAATTACAGAAATTGACATAAGGTAACTATTTTTAACAAGTACAGAATATGAAACAAGGTAACTAATTTAAATTTAATTTGGACGGGTGTGTTTGACTTCGGGTAGTGGGTCTAGTACATGATGTAGAAGGTGCAGAAGTGGGGACGCCAGGAATAGTTGCAGCATTAGTATTTGAAATTTCTGGAAGATTTGGAGTTGGTTGAAATTTCGAATCAACTTGTTTAATGATATTCTTCCAAATTTGTGGCATTCTAGAAGTGTCATCTCGTTTATTGAGGGCGTTTGGTCTTCTTTCAATTTCAACTGCTTCTCTAATAATTCTTTCTTGTAAGGTGTATAGAGGTGCAATTAGACGGATATTGTTGGTGTTAATTTGGTGTCCTGTATCTAAATGATGTGCAGCTAAAGACGATGATGGATTGTGTTGCTTAATTGCTAGTTGGTGTTCATCGGTTCTCGCATATAATATTCTGTTAGTTTGTCCGATATAAGTTCTTCGACAGTTGTTGCACGGTATTTCATACACTCCTTGGTTCTCATTAGGAATTTTGTCTTTGGGGTTTCTTAAAAGTTGGGATAAAGTTGAATATAGGTCTGAAGTCGTTTTTGGGAAATTTCTTTGCGATTCTGTCTGTAATTCCTTCATATAAGGTAGAATAACAGGAATCTTGCGTTCATTGTTTGACAAGTTATTATTTCTTGGTCTTCTTACTTCGTTGGTAATTTTCAATATTTCTTGATCTTTGTATCCATTTTGAACTAGTATTTTATTAATAGTCTTCATCTCTTCCGTTTTAGAATTTTGGTCAGATAAGTGGTAAGAGCGGTATATCAAGGATTTCATAACGCTACGTAATTGACCAGGATGGTGATGTGAGAGAGTTCAAGTATCTATTCGTATGAGTTGGTTTTCGATAAACTTTGTGTGTAAATTTACCATTAGGAAGTCTTGTTATTAGGGTGTCCAAAAAAGGTAGTGATTTATTTTCTTCAACTTCCATAGTAAATTTTATGTTGTCGTGGATGTTGTTAATATGTCCTAGAAAACGGTTCAAGTTTCCTTTTCCATGGGGCCAAACTACAAATGTGTCGTCAACATAACGAAACCAACATTTAGGTTTTAAATCTGCAGAATTTAAAGCAGTGGTTTCAAAATGTTCCATATATACATTCGCAAAAGCTGGAGAGAGTGGCGAGCCCATAGGTGTTCCTTGAATTTGTTTGTAGAATTGTCCTTTGTATGTAAAATAGGTTGAGTGCATGCAGTGGTTTATCAATTTGAGTATATCTTGGTTTATTGAGTGTTTTCTTCTAGAATTTGCATCGTGTCTTCAATGGGTATTTTGGTGAAAAGTGACGTTATGTCGAAGCTAACTAAAATGTCATTTGGAGTCAATGGTACAATTTTGAGTTTTGTAGAAAATCATAAGAGTTTTTATGTAGGATACAGCATTTTCACAAATCGGTTGAATAATTTTTGCTAGATAACGAGCAAGGTCATGAGTCGGAGAATTGAATGCACTGACGATAGGGCGTAATGGCCAGTTTTCCTTATGTATTTTTGGGAGTCCGTATATTTTGGGGATTCTTGAGCTCTTCTCTCTTGGAATTAGTTTCGTTTTGTTTCTTTGTCTAATTTTGTAGAATTAATGATAGATTTTGTTGTTTTTCTATGTAGGTGGTAGGATTGCACTGATTTTTCTTATATTCTGAAGAAGTTAACAGTTCAGACATCTTGTGGTGATAGTCTTTAGAATTGACAATGACAGTAGCGTTTCCTTTGTCAGCGGGAGTATTAATATTTGGTCGTCATTTTTGATTTGGTGTAACATTTGGAGGTCTTGTTTGGTGACATTTTGTTTCGGAAGTTTGCAGTTCTGAAGAATGTGTGCTACGTTGAGTCTAATTTCGTCAGCGACCGTAGATTCTGTATCTTTTAAGGCGTATTCTACGTTGGTAATGATGTTTTCTACGGAATCCGTTTAGGAGTGATGGCAAAATTAAACCCTTTACCTAAAACATTTAGAATATTATTATTAAGTTCTTTGTCACTGAAATTGTGTACTGTCCTTAACGGTTCTACATTATTTGCCTGCGATGTATGAGACAGACGTTCAAATTTTTGTTTTTGTCGGTTAGTTTTACCATCAAGGACGATTCTACAGTAATTTCAATGAGACGATCCACCGTATCGAATATGAAAGGGTGAATTTTGCTAGCATGTAAAGTTTGGAAGGTGTCATAAAGGGTACGGTTGAGATAGTCAAGTTTAGCCCTTTCATTGGCAATCGCTTTTCTTAAAAGGGCAAGGCTTGTTTTGAATAAAATATTATAAGAACCATTAATGTCTGGTCTTGGTTTCAATTTAAATCCCTTGGGTATTATTTTATTGTCACGACAACGCTTTAAAAAAGTTAAATTAGTAAGTGTTTCACATTTTTTGATACGTAGCTTTCTGTAGATCTTGATGGTATTCAAAGTTTCTTCTCCATATAGGAATATTATGTTTCTATTTAGATTTCCACAAGTATTAATATTTAAATCAGACATTTTTTCTTTCAAACTTGTGTGAATAAACGTACAAATTAATTCAACGTTTCGGGAACGTGCTTTGTTCCCTTTGTCAAGAATTTATTTTGACAATTACAGAAATTGACATAAGGTAACTATTTTTAACAAGTACAGAATATGAAACAAGGTAACTAATTTAAATTTAATTTGGACGGGTGTGTTTGACTTCGGGTAGTGGGTCTAGTACATGATGTAGAAGGTGCAGAAGTGGGGACGCCAGGAATAGTTGCAGCATTAGTATTTGAAATTTCTGGAAGATTTGGAGTTGGTTGAAATTTCGAATCAACTTGTTTAATGATATTCTTCCAAATTTGTGGCATTCTAGAAGTGTCATCTCGTTTATTGAGGGCGTTTGGTCTTCTTTCAATTTCAACTGCTTCTCTAATAATTCTTTCTTGTAAGGTGTATAGAGGTGCAATTAGACGGATATTGTTGGTGTTAATTTGGTGTCCTGTATCTAAATGATGTGCAGCTAAAGACGATGATGGATTGTGTTGCTTAATTGCTAGTTGGTGTTCATCGGCTCTCGCATATAATATTCTGTTAGTTTGTCCGATATAAGTTCTTCGACAGTTGTTGCACGGTATTTCATACACTCCTTGGTTCTCATTAGGAATTTTGTCTTTGGGGTTTCTTAAAAGTTGGGACAAAGTTGAATGTGGTTTGAATACCGGTCTGAAGTCGTTTTTGGGAAATTTCTTTGCGATTCTGTCTGTAATTCCTTTTATATAAGGTAGAATAACAGGAATCTTACGTTCATTGTTTGACAAGTTATTATTTCTTGGTCTTCTTACTTCGTTGGTAATTTTCAATATTTCTTGATCTTTGTATCCATTTTGAACTAGTATTTTATTAATAGTCTTCATCTCTTCCGTTTTAGAATTTTGGTCAGATAAGTGGTAAGAGCGGTATATCAAGGATTTCATAACGCTACGTAATTGACCAGGATGGTGATGTGAGAGAGTTCAAGTATCTATTCGTATGAGTTGGTTTTCGATAAACTTTGTGTGTAAATTTACCATTAGGAAGTCTTGTTATTAGGGTGTCCAAAAAAGGTAGTGATTTATTTTCTTCAACTTCCATAGTAAATTTTATGTTGTCGTGGATGTTGTTAATATGTCCTAGAAAACGGTTCAAGTTTCCTTTTCCATGGGGCCAAACTACAAATGTGTCGTCAACATAACGAAACCAACATTTAGGTTTTAAATCTGCAGAATTTAAAGCAGTGGTTTCAAAATGTTCCATATATACATTCGCAAAAGCTGGAGAGAGTGGCGAGCCCATAGGTGTTCCTTGAATTTGTTTGTAGAATTGTCCTTTGTATGTAAAATAGGTTGAGTGCATGCAGTGGTTTATCAATTTGAGTATATCTTGGTTTATTGAGTGTTTTTCTTCTAGAATTTGCATCGTGTCTTCAATGGGTATTTTGGTGAAAAGTGACGTTATGTCGAAGCTAACTAAAATGTCATTTGGAGTCAATGGTACAATTTTGAGTTTTTGTAGAAAATCATAAGAGTTTTTATGTAGGATACAGCATTTTCACAAATCGGTTGAATAATTTTTGCTAGATAACGAGCAAGGTCATGAGTCGGAGAATTGAATGCACTGACGATAGGGCGTAATGGCCAGTTTTCCTTATGTATTTTGGGAGTCCGTATATTTTGGGGATTCTTGAGCTCTTCTCTCTTGGAATTAGTTTCCGTTTTGTTTCTTTGTCTAATTTTGTAGAATTAATGATAGATTTTGTTGTTTTTCTATGTAGGTGGTAGGATTGCACTGATTTTTCTTATATTCTGAAGAAGTTAACAGTTCAGACATCTTGTGGTGATAGTCTTTAGAATTGACAATGACAGTAGCGTTTCCTTTGTCAGGGAGTATTAATATTTGGTCGTCATTTTGATTTGGTGTAACATTTGGAGGTCTTGTTTGGTGACATTTTGTTTGGGAAGTTTGCAGTTCTGAAGAATGTGTGCTACGTTGAGTCTAATTTCGTCAGCGACCGTAGATTCTGTATCTTTTAAGGCGTATTCTACGTTGGTAATGATGTTTTCTACGGAATCCGTTTAGGAGTGATGGCAAAATTAAACCCTTTACCTAAAACATTTAGAATATTATTATTAAGTTCTTTGTCACTGAAATTGTGTACTGTCCTTAACGGTTCTACATTATTTGCCTGCGATGTATGAGACAGACGTTCAAATTTTTGTTTTGTCGGTTAGTTTTACCATCAAGGACGATTCTACAGTAATTTCAATGAGACGATCCACCGTATCGAATATGAAAGGTGAATTTTGCTAGCATGTAAAGTTTGGAAGGTGTCATAAAGGGTACGGTTGAGATAGTCAAGTTTAGCCCTTTCATTGGCAATCGCTTTTCTTAAAAGGGGCAAGGCTTGTTTTGAATAAAATATTATAAGAACCATTAATGTCTGGTCTTGGTTTCAATTTAAATCCTTGGGTATTATTTTATTGTCACGACAACGCTTTAAAAGTTAAATTAGTAAGTGTTTCACATTTTTGATACGTAGCTTTCTGTAGATCTTGATGGTATTCAAAGTTTCTTCTCCATATAGGAATATTATGTTTCTATTTAGATTTCCACAAGTATTAATATTTAAATCAGACATTTTTCTTTCAAACTTGTGTGAATAAACGTACAAATTAATTCAACGTTTCGGGAACGTGCTTTGTTCCTTTGTCAAGAATTTATTTTACAATTACAGAAATTGACATAAGGTAACTATTTTAACAAGTACAGAATATGAAACAAGGTAACTAATTTAAATTTAATTTGGACGGTGTGTTTGACTTCGGTAGTGGGTCTAGTACATGATGTAGAAGGTGCAGAAGTGGGGACGCCAGGAATAGTTGCAGCATTAGTATTTGAAATTTCTGGAAGATTTGGAGTTGGTTGAAATTTCGAATCAACTTGTTTAATGATATTCTTCCAAATTTGTGGCATTCTAGAAGTGTCATCTCGTTTATTGAGGGCGTTTGGTCTTCTTTCAATTTCAACTGCTTCTAATAATTCTTCTTGTAAGGTGTATAGAGGTGCAATTAGACGGATATTGTTGGTGTTAATTTGGTCCTGTATCTAAATGATGTGCAGCTAAAGACGATGATGGATTGTGTTGCTTAATTGTTAGTTGGTGTTCATCGGCTCGATGAATGCCACAAATTTGGAAGAATATCATTAAACGTTGATTCGAAATTTCAACCAACTCCAAATCTTCCAGAAATTTCAAATACTAATGCTGCAACTATTCCTGGCGTCCCCACTTCTGCACCTTCTACATCATGTACTAGACCCACTACCCGAAGTCAAACACATGTCCAAATTAAATTTAAATTAGTTACCTTGTTTCATATTCTGTACTTGTTAAAATAGTTACCTTATGTCAATTTCTGTAATTGTCAAAATAAATTCTTGACAAAGGAACAAAGCACGTTCCCGAAACGTTGAATTAATTTGTACGTTTATTCACACAAGTTTGAAAGAAAATGTCTGATTTAAATATTAATACTTGTGAAATCTAAATAGAAATATATATATATATATATATATATATATATATATATATATATATATATATATATATATATACACAACGTGAACCAAAAACGTACCCCTGCTTCAAGTATATATTCTACACATAAATTCAGATAAAATTTTTCCCTAAAATGTATGGCTACAAAGTGACAGCCCCGCAAATTTTGAAAATCGTTTTCGCAAATAACTCGAAAACCTTTAGGAATTCAAAATACTATCCCCAATGAAAATTATTTCTTTGTTGGCGAGGATTTTTCTGGTTTAATTGGATTGTCTATGAATGGACTGGAAGTATTAGTTTTCACATTGTTCCCGTATACTTTCTATTCCAAATTTTTTGTGTGTGATTTCTCAGGTATTCACTCGGGTAAATCATTATCCAAAAAATTGGTGTATGAACTACCATTTAAACGTAGCAAAAAGAATAATCCAATTAGATTATTGCCAATAATACCAGTCCATACATCCACACTGAATTGCTGTTGATGATTGGTTTCAATGAAAACGCGTGGATTTTGATAATCGTAGTAATGATTGTTATGGAAGTTAAAAGTTCCGTTTCTGGCAAAACTTGCCTCATCAGTGAATATGTAATCGAAGGATAATTTCGGTCATTATTGAATTTTTCTAGAAACCAACGTGAAAAGTTCACTCTTGCTTGAGAATCATTAATGGTCAAGGCTTGTATCTTTCGATAATGGAAAGGTGGCAAGAGTTCCGTTTTAATAATTCTACATATAGTGGACTGATTTGAATTATTTTCTATTGCCAATTGACGAGAGCTTGTTGTGGGATCAGCGTCAATTGCATCCAACACTCTTTGTTCTAAAACTGGTGTTCTTGCAGTTCGCCTCCTACCACTGTCAATTTTTGGTGACTTCAAACAACCTGTGAGAACTCAATATGAATAGAATTTTTATAAATTCCACTTTCACGAAGACGCCGGTCAATGTTGGCAAATTTCTTTTTATTCGGTATCCGCCGATTTGGAAATGCCTGGGAATATAACCGAACAGCTTCAGCACAATTCCCAAAAGCTCTGCCATACATTATGTGCATATCCGCCATTTCGGAATTGGAATACCGATTAATATTCATTATGGATAAAGAAATTGTATGAAAACTGATAAAAAATCACAATATGACAACTATGACTTTTAGGCCACTGTCCACTTACTAAATTTTGGTGCCGTAGTATTTAAATGACCGTGATTGATGAAATTGCAAATAACTCGTAAACCGTTCACTTCATCAACTTCAACCAAGAGGACCAAATTTGCAGAAAATTGAATAACGGATCAAAGAAAGTTACCAAAATACCTGAAAAGTCACACACAAAAAAGTTGGAATAGAAAGTATGCGGGAACAATGTGAAAACTAAGAGTTCCAGTCCATTCATAGACAATCTAATCAAACCAGAAAAATTTTCGTCAACAAAGAAATAATGTTCATTGAGTATAGTATTTTAAAATTCCTAAAGGTTTTCGAGTTATTTGTGAAAAACGAATTTCAAAATTCAACTTTGAGGGCCTGTCACTTTGTAGCCATACATTTTAGAGAAAAATTTTATCTTACTTTTCGTCTATATATATATATACATATACATATACATATACATATAATATACATATACATATACTATACATATACATATACATATACATATACATATACATATACATATACATATACATATACATATACATATACATATACACATACACATTGTCCTACCTACATGCTATCCATTACTTGCAAACCCGTCTGGCCAGCGTGGCAAGTCAGGCCAAAAACCCCCAAAATGAAATGAGATCGAATTATGAAAACTTACTACCTCAGGCGAGTAGAGGAAATAACTCGGAATCTCGCACTGAAAATTCAGTCAGCCCCACGGATTCTGGGGGGGGGGGCACAAATCCGATGAAAAAAGCCAATCAGCAACATACACACCAGAAACATAGAAAATCTAGAAAATCCAACACAAGAGAATGGTACATATCGACGTTCAACATAAGAACAATGTCCACAGAAGATAAATTGGTAGAACTAGAAGAAGAATTAAATAAAATAAAATGAACAGCAATAGGTCTATCAGAAACACGAAGGCCAGGAGAAGGGTGTAAGATACTGAAAAGTGGACACATGCTATTCTACAAAGGAAAACAACTACTGAAAGAACGAGGTGTGGGAATACTCATCAATAAGAAACTAGCCCAGAACATAACACAATTCAAAGCTATATCGGACAGAGTAATCTTAGTGGTCATAAAAATCAACAAAAAGACTACATGTAAACTAATACAAATATACGCGCCAACATCAGAACACAAGGACGAAGAAGTCGAACAGTTATATGAAGAAATAAACAAAGCAAAGTACAGGTCGTGGGTTCAAATCCTACTCGAGGTAAACTTTTTATTTATGTATTTAATAAAATTAATAATAATTTTTAAAGCAATGAAAAGTAACAAAACAAGGTACGTGATACTAATGGGCGACTTCAATGCCAAGATAGGCAGAAAAGCGACAGATACGGGTGAAGAAAAGGAGGTTGGACCTTATGGGACAGGAACAAGAAATCAAAGAGGAACACAGCTAATAAACTTTGCAAAAGAAAACAACTTATACATAATGAACTCCTTCTTTAAAAAGCCCGAAAGTAGAAGATGGACGTGGCGTAGCCCAAACGGATCGACTAAAAATGAGATTGACTACATAATAAGCAATGACAAAAACATAATAAAAGACACTACTGTACTAAATGCAATAAGTGTTGGAAGTGACCATAGAATGCTACGAGCAAAGGTAGGGAAAGAGAGAAGACAGATGGTGCATAATAAAAAAGTGCAAATAGAATATGAACAACTTAAAATGAAAACAACAGAGTACCAAAAAATCATATCAGAAAATGAAATTTCGCAGATACAACAAAAAGAAATAAATACTCTGAATACTATAATAACTCAGTGCTTATTAAATGCATCCAAGAAAATTGCAACTAAGGGTAAAGATAAAAAAGAGAAATTAAGCAGAGACACTCTAAACTTAATCGAAAGAAGACGACGATTGCAAGGTGATCGAATAAATAACAAAATAGAAATAGTAGAATTAAATAAAACAATCAAAAGAAAAATAAGAGCTGATTTAAGGGAATACAAGAATTTAAAAATAAGAGACATTGGAAGAAGGAAAGAGCCTAAAAGATATCTTGTGGAAAATGAAAGAGGGAACATACCAAATAGTAAAATTGATAGATGACGAAGATAAAGAAATAACCCAAACATTAGAAATAGAAAAAACGATAGAAAAATATTACCAATCGCTATATGAAACAAAAGCACAACCGCCAATAGGAAAACAGAAGACCAAAGACCTACATTAATAAATGTAGGATCGGAAGAAATTCGAAATAACAGATCACGAAATAGAACATGCTATCAAAACATGCCCAATAAAAAGCTCCAGGCGAAGACAATGTAATAGTGGAAATGATAAGATATGGTAGAAAACTTATAATAAAGCAATTAAGAATTCTTTACAACAAATGCCTGATCGAATGTAAAGTTCCAGACGACTGGTTAAATGCATTAGTAGTACTTATCTTCAAAAAGGGTAACAAGTATAAGTTACAAAACTACCGACCTACTAGTCTATTATCTGTTATTTACAAAATATTTACAAAAATTATAACACAAAGACTCGCAAACAAGCTAGATAGTTACCAACCCCGTGAACAGGCGGGATTTAGGAAGGCGTTTAGCACTTTAGACCACCTATAAGTGATGAGAATACTAATTGAAAAAACCAACGAGTATAATATGGCGTTATGGATAGCAGTAATAGATTACGAAAAGCTTTTGACTCGGTAGAGATATGGGCCGTACTAAACGCCCTAAACAATAGTAGAGTAGACAACAGGTATTCAAGCCTAATTCAGTATATATATATATATATATATATATATATATATATATATATATATATATATATATATATATATATATAAACATGCTACTATGCAAGTAACGACACTAACAACTACGAATAAAATTAAAATACAACGTGGGGTGAGGCAGGGAGATTCAATCTCTCCTAAACTTTTCACCGCAGCTTTAGAAGACGTTTTCAACGAACTAGAATGAGACGCTAAAGGCATTACGATAGACGGCGAGAAATTAAATCATCTGCGTTTCGCTGATGATGTTATATTAATAGCAAATGATAAAAAAGAACTGCAGAAATGCTTAATGAGCTGAACACAAAATCAAGGAAGATAGGACTTAAGATAAACTTAAATAAAACAAAATATCTAACAAATGAAATAGAGCCGTTACATGAACAACAAATCGTAATAGGAAAGGAAAGAATTGAAAGAGTCGACTCATGTATATATTTAGGCCAATGGAGCTTTCCAAGAACAACCTAACAACGGACCTAAACAGACGAATTTCACCAGCGTGGTCAGCGTTTGGCAGACTACAGACCATATTAAAATCTAACGTGCCGAATACTTTAAAGGCAAGAACTTTTGACCGGTATGTGCTACCAGTCCTCACATACGGAACAGAGACATGGGCATTAAATAAAAGCATAATAGATAAGCTACAAAAGACCCAACGAGCAATGGAAAGAAGAATGTTGAATGTAACGCTACAAGATCACATACCCAACACTGAGATCCGAAGAAAATCAAGGGTAACGGACGTCATACAGCGTATATGTATACTAAGATGGAACTGGGCAGGGCACATTGGAAGATTAAGAGATGACAGATGGACCAGGAGAATGATGGAATGGCGACCCCGCGAAAATAAGAGGAGCAGAGGAAGGCCACAAACAAGATGGACGGACGATTTAAAGAGAATCGCTGGTCATGACTGGCTTCAGAAAACAAACGACAGAGATCGGTGGAAAACATTAGGGGAGGCTTACGTTCGACGATGGACGGAGTGAGCTAATGATGATGATGATATATACATATATGTATATATATATATATACCGTTACAGAGATATAGTGGCAAACAAAATATGCAAATTAAAATTTTAATAAATTATTTATAACAGGTAGGCCTTTGCACTGTTGCTTAGCAATAGTAACCCCATTAGGTATTAATAAGAATTAGATTTGTCACTGTCAAATCGTGTTCAGTATTTGTATTTTCTAACAATTTTTTGAGAAACATAATGTAAAGGTTGAGGTGTCAACTTATAACGGCTCAGTTGTGCTTACTTGTAAAGAGCATTTACTTTAACTCTACTACTAATTACTTTTCCCTTTTCTAGCTCAGTCGGAATTTTGTACTTGCAAAATTGGGATCGGGGTTCGTTAATCAGGCTCTTAACACGTTGAACAAATAGATTACACAGGTTCATATATATATACTTTATTCCCTATTTAATTATATTTCTATATTATGTAACTTAAGATATAAATACAGGCAAATTTGTAACTCTTCCTTCTCCAGGTGGTCTTTAGGCGCCAGCTGTATAATATCTCACGTTCGGGTGTCAAATGTAATGACTTCCTCGGTTGATCTGCAGTCAGGTGGTCCTCTGTAGTTTCTGTAACGTGACGTTAATAGAAGGGTTGGGGTTTTGATTTTAGTTTTCGTCTTTTAACTGTTTTAATTTATACTGGTTAATTTCTAATATAAATAAATTAATAAATAATTTTACCTGAATACGTCCCTGTATAAAATACAGAAGCAGGTAGTCCGATAATGCGATATAAACAGGTGCGCGATAAGATAGGTTCAATACTCTGCCTTTAAAGAATAATCGATATTTTAAAGCTGTCGGTTATCAGTGTATAATTTATACCTGCTTTTCCTAAGAACATAAACTCATTCCCATTTACATTCAATTTTGCCCTTTTAAATAAATGAAAGCTTTTCTTATGAAAATAGCGTTTATACGGTAGCTGGAATTTATATTTCTTTTACGATATTAATTATCTTATACCGGTTTTTATTTAAACAAAATAAACTTACAAGCTTTTGTTATGTTGGCGTGTTTTAAAATATAAAACCTTCGTTTTCTATTTTAAAATAAAATCCTTTCTTTCGCGTTTAACAATCACGATTTGGTTTATTTAACACAAGAAACTATCCGGTAGTCTCTGGTTTACGCGTAACAATCTTAATGCTTGTCAAAGGTGCAACTTACGTTCTGACGGTGGCGGCGGTGGTGATTTCGTTTACTTTACAGGTGGTTGTTAACTACTAACGGACACGTCTCGTGTTTACGGTTACGTTTCTATATTACTGGATTTACGGCGTTAACGAGGTGTTCTACTCAACCTTCCGGCGAGGTTTCAATTACAGGTATCTGGCGGTCGATGGTACGTTTGTCGAGGTGTATTGCGTGGTGGTGTTTGTGTAAATTTGTGTAGGTTGATCTCCTTCTGTAGCAATCTGGGCAAACCACCCGTTATACTAAACAGTAGGATTTCGTTCGGTCTAATGGAATGTCGGGCAACTACCCTTCAAACTCCACTGTGTAGGTGTGTATATGTAGATCTCCTTTGTAGCAATCTGGGCAAACCACCCGTTATACTAAACAGTAGGATTTCGTTCGGTCTAATGGAATGTCGGGCAACTACCCTTCAAACTCCACTGTGTAGGTGTGTATATGTCTGATACTAGAAGAAATACGTTTGGTAATAGAAGAGTATGTCGGGCTTACAACCCTGCATATCCCTATAACCAGGTATCTCAACTTACGTACTTTCAACGTTAGATTTCTGCAACTTCTAACCTTTTAACTTCGGTGATGCTATCAAGTCGCGGAATCGCGGTTTCTACTCGGACGACGGTTTCAGGCGGCTGGTTTACAACAGGTAGTAGTCGGCGCGAATGCGGTTTATAGCACACGGTAAAGAAAAGGAAGCAGGTAGCTGGTTAAACAAAAGAAAAAGGAAACTGGTAGTCGATAACGCGTGCCGCGTTTTTATATAGAATTCGCGAGGGTGGTTACTAAACTTTGGTGGTGAGCTTCCGTAAGCCCGGATTGGTGGAAGATGCTCTGACGTATCAAAACTTGTAAACGTTTTGGGATTTTACGTCTGGAGGGAGGATGCATGATTAATTATTGTGCAATTATATGCAACGTTATGAAATCGGTTCAATTTTTACTAGAATTTCTACGAATCTTTATAATGTCTTGCACCTGTGCATTTAGCGCGTCACGTTATTTTACTAAATTCTGTGAATCGGTATTGGTATTTTACTTAGCAAATAATTAATCATGATAGGAAAATTTTATAAAGGACGGCGTCTTGTTAATAAACTTTGGGAACTAATTAAAAATAATAATAAATCGGGATGTCTGACGGCGTCCCTTTACAATAAGGTTCATTTCATTATGCCTGCGACATTCTCTCATCGTGAATATGCTGATATGGCTTCTGCAACGAGAGCTCAAATCTTGCAGTCGCCGAATATCAGAGTCGATTTCCGAGTCGGAGAGTACCAGATAGAAGGGTTTTTCAACAAGTTTTTGCTACTGCTACAATTTTTCAATCTGGTGGATTGATCGAGGTTGTCCGCATAATTGGCCTGCTAGATTGCCAGACCTTAATACTCTGGATTATTGTCTTTAGAGGTGATTTAAATCATTGGTATATTCAAGTAAAGCAAACACTAGAGATTCATTACTCGATCGAATAATAAATGTAGCAGCAATTATAAGAAACAGACCCGCATACATTCATAGAGCGACCCGAGCTATTCATCAGAGAGTTGACTTGTGCTTATAAGTAAACGGTGGTATGTTTGAAAACTGTAAAACCTAGCCTACCCGTTATAAATAATTTAATATAGTTATTAATTTGAATACTTTATTTACGTCTGTATCTCTGTAACGGTTGAGAATAAGACCCATGTTTATAGGAACTTTTATGTTTACTTTGGATCCCCGAATGCGTACCTAAAATATTGACATTTTTTCCTGAATCACCCTGTAGTATATATATATATATATATATATATATATATATATATATATATATATATATATATATACAGGGTGTCACGACGGACGCGACGGAGTTTTATGAGAAAACTAGCTATATTTTTTTATTTTTGTTGCAGGGATATTGTGTATAATTTCAAATACACAGAATGCTTCAAAAAAGAGTGGCATAACAAGTTATGTTTTTTTTAAATGGAATGTCCTATATTTTATCAAATTTTTGAACTAATTATGAAAAATAAGATACACTTTCGTTAGGGTTGCCTATACCTATATACAGAGCGTTTTGATTTATTTTGATTTTTTTAAATTGCAAGGTTTTAGAAAAAAATTGTTACCAAACGAAACTAATGTTGTCCAAACTGGTTCAGGATCGCGAAAATAGACTGTTTTGTTGATTTATTTGGCAATTTAATTGCGAAAAATACTATACAGGATGTTCATATTTTTTGGTTGTATTATTAATACATTCAAACAATAATATATTCCTTATCTCAAATGGACCACCCTGTAAATTTTAAGTCTGTCATGTGACCAATTAAACGATATTCCAGGCTATTAAGGTATCCTATACCTAATCCTGCACGTTTCAAACTTATTCAACAATATTTTACAATATCACGAATATACTAAATAATATTATTCTTAACAGTTTAACATAACTACTACAAGTACTCGAAATGACGGCCGTATTTTTCAATACAGAGTGCGATTGTCCTTTCAAGCGAACATCTTACATTTTGCAACATAACAGGAATGACGGTTCCAAATGACAACAGCGCACTAGATTAAAATTCAGCTTGGTAGCATCGTTTTTTGTCATTACAGTATACATATTTTCATAAGTAATATTTTAATTAAAAATACTGCATACTAACTTGAAATATGTGTACACATACACATTACTCGATTCAAAAAATGATTGACAAACATGATTTGTAAAAACATTTACGCCCTGTAAGTCCCATAAACAAACTTTAAATTTCAAAATTACCTCAATAATTTTGAAACGTGAAGGTTTAGGTTTAGGTATAGCATACCTTAATACTTTTTGGAAGACCATTGAGTTGGTCACATGACAGATCTAAAATATACAGTGTTCCATTTGAGATAAGGAAGATAGTATAGTTTGAATGTGTTAATAATACAACCGAAAAATCTGAACACCCAGTATAGTATTTTTTGCAATTAAATTGCCAAATAAATCAACGAAACAGTCCATTTTCGAGATCCTGAAGCAGTTTTGACAAAATTAGTTTTGTTTGGTAATAATTAATTTTTTTCCAAAACCTTGCAATTTAAGAAAAATCAATATAAATCAAAACGCTCTGTACTTAGGTATAGGAACACTAACGAAAGTCTATCTTATTTTTCATACTTAATTCAAAATAACTTTGACATGTCATAAAACTCTGTCGCGTCCGTCGTGACTCACCCTATATATATAATATATATATATATATATATATATATATATATATATATATATATATATATATATATACATTATATTATATTAGACAAACAATTCTTATGAGACGATAAAGTTTTCTGTAACTAGTTTTTTTTTTTATATTTTTATATTTTGTTTACTTTCGTTTCGTTTACATCTGAAGTAAAAAAATTTTGTTTTTCGCAATATTTAGAAAATAAATTGAAAGGTTGGCTAGGTGGTTGGTAACCATGTTGGTAACATTCATATTGTTACCATCCACGAGGAACCTGCTATATTTCAAAATGTTATCAACTTCAAGAAAGAAAAAGTCAACTCAGTTTCATAACTGATTTATTATAATTGGAAACTCGAAAATAGACTAACAAAAAATAGTAATGGTTGGTAGAGTGGTAGTAATTAATATAGTTTACTGTATGTTTGAGGGCTACAATTTTTTTTTATCTACTATTAATCTATTAAGTAAAGTACACCTTTGTCTTTGATAATGTAATGTATAAAAATTTTTGGTGTAACTGTGATCAATTATGGTCTATTACCACGTTAATGGACAATGTTATGCTTGTTAATTGTCAAACAAATATTACATCCAATATAAATCAATATCTAGAACATTCTAAATGAATGTTCAGTTCGGCGCAGTCAAACCCTTCTCCCTGAAACCTATGTCTCACTGTCGGCCTTCCGAAAAGAATTAATGCTCGGATTAAGTTAACTCTCTCGGCGATCTAAGAGGATCCACCTATCTACCCCTAAGCCAGACGTGCACGTGCCATCGCGCACAATCGCACATATGTACACGCACCTGCAATCCTGGACATCCCCGCAATAGATCCCATCTAACGGCCTTCGAGCCACTCGCAACCGTGCCCGCGCGTGCTCTTGCACACTCGCGTATGTGAATGCACACGCACGCACTCATGCTCACCTTCAATCATGGACATCCTATTAATGGGGTTCTGAATTACAATTCGCCTAACGTACATACGGTAACTCTTTTCTGCCTTTAGTTATAATACCTTTGTACCTGTCTAGATACTTGCTTTATATATAAACCGACCCATCACGATTTATCTGTAACTGATACCATACTGGAACTTAAGGTCGTCACTCTGATTTCCTTAAGAAATTCTTATATTTCCATTGGCTTCAGGCTTATCCATTAGGTTTTCACTAACCTCGCTTATGCCACTAGGTAGTATTCCCAAACTGCAAGCAGTATCAGTTACCACACCGTGATGGTGACCGAACTCGAGTTTATCGTGTTACGGTTGTACCAAAATACTACAGAGTGGAGTATATACCACCTCTTTCATGTTTGAACACTCGCAGTAAACGCATAACTCCTTAAACAACCTGCTTGTAAATGCCAAAACTCAGTTAGGTAGGAGTACCCCCAAAATTAGTGAGATGATTTATTTTCTGAAATTAGTAATCGAGATTAAATTATGTAAATATTTTTTTAGGATGTTTGTAAAATTATTAATGAACGACTGGAACCAATTAAGAAAAATAATCCAAAAGGAACATGGGAAGACTGGATCAAAACAGCTTATTTTGACAGAATTAGTTTATCTGCTGCTGCTCACTATAAAACACCAAATATAGGTTACAACTTTGCCGAAAACACTGGACTTGCTTTCAATTATTTCACCTTTGGAGCGGCTTGTAGCGAGGTTGAAATTGATTGTCTTACTGGTGATCATAAGGTTTTAAGAACTGATATTGTTATGGACATAGGTAAAATAGTGTATTTCTTAATTGCAATTTTCATATGTAAATAATAATTAATATTGTAGGTGAAAGTTTAAATCCGGCGATAGATGTAGGACAAATTGAGGGTGCTTTTATGCAAGGTTATGGTTTATTCACATTGGAAGAGATGGTATATTCTCCTGATGGAATAATGTTTACCAGAGGTCCTGGTGCATATAAAATACCGGGTTTTGCGGATATTCCATTAGAATTTAATGTGTCTTTACTTAAAGGAGCTCCAAACCCCAGAGCTGTGTACTCATCAAAAGTAAGTGTTGTAAAAACAATTTTTGCAAACTAAACGTGTCTAAAAGGCCGTAGGTGAGCCACCATTGTTCTTAGCTTCATCAATTTATTTCGCTATAAAAGAAGCTATTAAAAGTGCCAGAAAGGATGCTGGTTTAGAATCCAAACAGTTCATATTTACCGCACCTGCTACATCCGCTAAAATACGAATGGCTTGTGAAGATAATTTAACTTCAAAAGTAAGTATCGATATCAGAATTGTTTAAATACGGTGTGATAGGTATATTTTGAGTGTTTTTCTAAATTTGTATTCATATTCTACTTGTTTTAGTTGGATGTACCTGAACCACACAGCTTTGTACCTTGGAATGTAGTGCCTTAATGAAAAAAGTACCAATAACTACTTTTCATCATCATTATAGATTATAATTATTAATTTAATTGTTAACTCTATACATTAATTAATACAGTTTTTATTGTCAAAACGTACATTTACTTAAATTAACCCTTTATAATTTTTTTCATCAGGAATTTGGGTTATAAAATATTTATTTGCAGTTTCAATTGCAGAAAAATATATCATTGCAGCTAAAACAGAAATATTAATGTTATCTAGCTTATTGATATAGTGTTCTACCACCTTCCAATTGAATATCCGTAGAAATTAATTCTCTACCTATATATTTGGCCATAACCTCCAAATGAGACTCTAAACCATGTCTAAATTTAATGGTTAATGTTTTTAATAAAATAATTTCATTTTCCAATAAATTTTGACCCAACAAATTTGCTTCTTTTTCCGCTATAAAATAAACTTTCACAAATATATTGTTTAGCTCCTTCTTTACAATATATTCTTCATCTTCCTCATTTTCATACTACAAACAATTAATTAATCTTATTTTTAGATAGCTAAAGGTAAGTTATGTGACCTCGCAATTATTTATGTCATAAAACAAGAAAACTAACCTTCATTAACTATTTAAGCTACATATTAAAGAAACATTTCCATGGGAAACAATTTGAAAAGTAAAATTATCAAATTTTTACTTTACATTTTTGATTCAAACTGGGAGACCTAAAATATTATAATATTATTAACGAAATGTATTGACCCTTTTCATTCTATAAAGAAGTTGAGAATGCTCTTCTAGCATTGCCAGATCTATATTATTAATTTTTATATTTTGGCCCCCAATTTGACCATGTTTCTAATGAGATACAAAGTTTATACAAATGGTGACGCCTATGATTTCTTGATCCTCTTTCAAATCTGAAGTCAGATCTTCAATATTTCTTAACCCAAAACACAATATTTTTTAACCCTACACACGCGCGCAAACGCGAGCACGCACACACCCACGCATGCACGCATACACACACACACACACACACAAACACACACACACACACACACACACACACACACACACACACACACACACACACACACACACAGACGCACAAACGCGCAGGCACGAAGACACCCCCACCCACACACACACACACATACAGATACACAGACACACACGCACAGCGCGCGCGCATGCACACCCCACACACACACACACACACACACACACACACACACACAGACACACAGACACTCGAACGCACAGACGCACGGACGGACGGACACACGGACGCACAGGCAACCTGACAAACAGACAAGCAGACACGCAGAGAGAGAGAGAGAGCGCTTTATAGTTTGAATAGTTTTCATTTTATAGTGCGTACCGTTTTTAGTAAAAAGTTGAAAGAAATAAATGCGTAAATATGAGACAGTATAATTGCTTTTTTTATAAACCAAAGATCGAGTCATTACGTTTAAGATAAGTTCTTCCGGGAATCTTTGTTTTTTGAGTGGTCACTTGAAACGTAATTTTTATGCCGGTTTCTTATAATTGAGTTCTTGTCTTTGATAATAACGGGAGACGTACCAAGCAAGCCTACAGATTTCGTAGCTGTTCCGGGCACAAGACGCCTTTTAGCACTAATAAGTAAAATTCCTAGCCTTGGGAACAACTTGGGGGTATATTTGATTTTTTAAAAAGACCTTCCAGTTTGCATCTGAAGCTGCGAAATAAGACCAAACTAATTTTTATTGGTTGAATGATTAATGTCAATTCGTTTTAGTTTTTAATAGTCGAATATCCCAGATAGTTAGCGGCAAGAGAGAAGGAACTACAAACTGCGAATGTAAATCCTTGCGTACAGGATGACTTCTAGTCATTTTTAGTTTTTAATAAACTACTCTGGTTAATTGTGTTATAACCAAACGGTCTGACAGAATATAATAATCCTAGTTCATGAGTGTTCGATGCGAATTTTAAATATTTCAACTTACACGATTTCTCTTTTCAGTTTAAAGGTAAATCGTAAATTTATTGGCAGTATTTAGTAACAAATATAAGGTAAATGTTTATTTAAAGCTATTAACATTACAGTAGGATTGAACGTTAAAAGGTAAAGTGATTCCCAGGGCGGATATAGGGGGCATCAATGGTTTAGGGCGCTTTGCTTTTTTCTCAGCGTCCACCGTTACCGTTTTTAATGCGCCTCTCACAGCTATAATTCCTGTACGCGAAACACGAATCCACCCATGCACTCACAAACACACACACACACACACACACACACACACACACAACACACAAACACACAAACACACACACACACACACACACACATACAGGACGCGGACACCGACACGGGTACAGGCACGCACACACGGACACGTACATACACACACACGAACGCGCGCGCGCACTCACACACACACACACACGCGCGCGCGCGCTTACACGCGCTTGCACGCACTTTCACGCGCTTGCACGCGATTACACGCGCTTACACGCGCTTACCCGCGCTGACACGCGCTTACACACGCTTACACGCGCTTACACGCGCTTACACGCGCTTACACGCGCTACCAGCACACGCTACACACGCCACACGCTACACACCACACACCACACACTACACACTACATACTACACACTACACACTACACACTATACACCACACACACTACACACTACACACCTACACACTACACACCACACTACACACTACACACCTACACACTCACACACACACACACCCTACACACCACACACACACACTACACCTACACTACCTACACACACTACACACTACACACCACACACTACACACTACACACTTACACACACACACCACACTACACCACACACACACCCACACACCTCACACACACACACACCTACACACCACACTACACACACACACCACACACACTACACACCACACACACACACACTTACACACACACACACCCACACCCACACCACACCCTACACACCCACACACACACACACCACCTACACACCCTACACACTCACACACTTACACACCTACACACCCACACACCTACACTACACACACACACACCACACACCACACACACACACACACCACACACACCCACACACACCACACACTACACACTACACACACACACACCACACACCCACACACCACACACACTACACACTTACACCACTTATCCACACTTACACACCCCATCACACCTCACACACCACACACTCCACACACACCACACACCTACACACCACACACTCACCACACACTACACACCCACACACCTCACACACATCACACACCCCACTCACACACTACCACACCACTACACACACTCACCATCACACACTCACACACCTCACACACACACTCACACACACCTCACACACTCACATCACACCTCACACACTCACACACTCACACACCTCACACACTCACACACTCACACTACCTCACACACTCCCACTCACACTCACACACTCACACACTCACCACACACACACACCACACACCACTCACACCACCTCACACACTCACCACACACCACACACACCACACACACACATCACACACACACACTACTCACACACTCACACACACTACACACTCACACTACACACTCACACACTCCAATCACACACTACACACCACACAACTCACACACTCACACACCTCACACATCACACACTCACACACTCACACTCACACACTCACACACTCACCACACTCACACACTCACACACCACACACTCACACATCACACACTACATCTCACACCCACTCAAACTGCACACACCATCACATCACTAATCACACACTACACACGTTACACATCACACTCAATTCACACCCAAAAAATACAACTCAACTAACAACTGATTACAATTTTTCACAAATCACTTAACTCAAATCCTTACACACCACAACACAATTACACAACACCACGATCACACTGAAATTTTCTCTTTCCCACCACCACTCAAATCTATTAACATTTAACCCATTCACACCACACACTCACAATTTCACACAGTAGCATTCCCACACATTCATCACATCACACACTACACCACTTCATCATTCACACTCACACATCACAACTACACCACACACTCACACACATCATACATATACATGCGGTCCTCACCGTCGCACTCAACTTGCAAAAATTCCACACTAAGTGAAAAGTTTTACAATGTTAATCCATTGACACTAATTTCACAGGTTCCCAATAAAAATCGGTGGTTAACTAGATGAGTGTTATTTAATGGATTTACATATTTTTTCGTGAAATTAGGTCTTATCATAATTCCTTAAAAGCCCAAAAATTAAAGAAAGATCAACGTGTAATATTTTCTTCTTTGCTCTCAAAATAGTGTGATTAACATGTTTCGCGCATTACAAATTGTCCGAAAATGTAGCATTCAAATTGTTGCATTTAAGAAACTGAAACCGCTTTCTTATTTTGATTGTTATTTGACAAATAGTGCCCGACCCGTATAAATTCTAGACATTTCTTCATATACAATTTTCGTTGCACTTAAATATATTATCTATAGAGAATTTACTACTTTTTTGGGTGCCACAACAGAAGTGGTATTTGATAGTTATCGCTAACGTGGAAACCCTCTGTGAAATGGTTTTTAATTTAATAAGTGCATATCACCACGTTGTTTTTACTGCAGTTATAAGTCGTCGTCTTTGGAACTTGAGGTACATATTTCGAACAAAAATAGGTGCAATAAAGGGTTATTTTACTTTGCAAGCATTGCAAGAAAATATTCGTTAATAGTCCTTTTACCTAAACACAACCCATAGCGGTGAGATCCATGCTACTGCATGTGATGTCTGGTTTACTATGACAACGGTGCACAGGCCAGCTTCATGCCCAATTTTGCTCTTCACGTACTTTCACTATTAATTCAGTATTTGGATTCGGCATTGCCGAGTTTTCATTGTATACGGAAAGTCTTTATTCTGCTGTTCCGTAATATATGTTACTAATATAACATACCTTTTACATAGTAATAAACATTTCTTTTAGGAATTCATAAGAAGAGTTATTTCACCTGCTTCTCCAGAAGGGCCCCACTGACAAGTACTCTAGGTTTTTTATAGTATTTGCTCTAGAAAACCGAAAGTAAGTTCTGTACAAGTTGTTTGGATGTGTAGGCTAATGCGGCCTTCCGGTTAAACTCTACTTGTGCAATCATAGTTGAAAATTTTACCAGTTATCGCTGCTAAATAAACATTTTCCTTGCAATTTTTCGGAGATAAATATGTAAGTGATGATTTTTCTCAGATAAATGCATTTTTAGCACGGAATAGTTTTGTCATGATTATTCAATTCAGAATGGGGAATGAAAAATTTACGAAAGCTTGATCGAACGATTTTTTCAATTTCCCTTGATTCAAGAGTGAATTTGCTCAAATGTCAAAAATATTTTAATCTAATAAAAAAATCACAACGATGTATTTTAGGAAGATTAATACACAACATAACATAATAAACCGTTCTAATAATATGAAATTCAGTTTTTCATTCAAGATGTACAAAATATGTTTAAAATATTAAAATCATTGATGATTGTTAAGAGTATTGTACTAGTGATATTACCATCCAACAGGATGATAACGGGTACGTTGGAAATAAATTTTTCAGGGAACTTATTATTGAAAAGGACAAACTGATTATTAATCCGGATATAACAATTTAGTCACTTCAAAATCAACATCCAGCGTGTGCTCATGGATTTATAGGAAAGTGAGAATATGAATAAAGACACCAATGCAACGGCAAACTTTTTCGAATTAATTTGTTCACTAATTATTTCAAACAATATTCTAACGTGAGTTAATGTTGTGAGCAAATCTTTACAAAATCTAAATACTTCTGTGGAACTGTTGAAACAATTGATAGTATATATTATAGGTGTGATGGAATCTTCTATAATATTCTTGTATGTGCTGAAAAGTTAATTATGGAACAAGTTTTAGACTTTATGCCAGCTTCCAAAGATATTAGATTCAGACAAAGTCAGAATCAATTCGATTTCGCATGTTTCGATTTAACACCAAACAATCCTTCTCAAAACCTAATTATTTATCACAATATCTCTGGAAAGCTTGTTAGGTTTGTAGTTAATACTAATAAAAAGTGAAATTTCTGAGAAATTAATTGTTAATAATATTATAGACGAGTTTTCAGCAATAAAAGCAAGAAAAGTAAATTTGTAAAAATTCTCTTCAATATTCTAGTAAGATCTCATAGGTTTCGAGGGTGTCATTATATTCTGAGCCGGTTGTGATTAAGCCGTTAAGATTTCAGTGGATTTTACGAAATAATCGGACGAACATAATTTCATTCAAACTCATCTTCAGTGCAGATTTCATTTTAAACTCAAACTGAAATTACATCTATTTTGTTTGGATATTCTCAGCGGGATGAGGACATTTGGCCCCTCACAATTCGCCCTCGGACATTTCGCCCCGACAATTCGCCCCCAGATTTTTCCTCCCTTCTGACACTTCGCCCCTGTGAGATTTCGCCTCTAAATGTTGATTACAATTTTTGCATATTTGTTTAGGCTTCTTCTAGATTAATTTCGATACTAACATTGACTAAAATAATTAGAAAATGGACCTATATAGTTGATAATATTCCAATATTATTATCTATACAATGCCAATTGCAAAGTAATTGCGATGTGTAATGTGCAATTATAATAATAATAATTATGATAATAATAGCAAATATTATAGATTATTTAAGAGGAATTGCCCACAATTTTACATTTTTGTTTGTAACTGTTTGAAATAAATAAATAAATCTTTTATAAATTAATGGTCACATGTGTTTATTATTCGATTAGCTATAATAACCTAATATCACAATTCATCATCACACCTATGGAATACGGTAGATAAAATATAATATACAAAGAGAAACTACAAATATGCCAAAAAGAGCTAACAACGTGGATGACCTCAGATTAAAAACTCTTGATGCTACCCAAAATATTACTCCTGCGATATTAACAAAAATGTGACATGAGGTTTATCACCGTCTGGGGTATTGTTTGGCTCAACATGGGTATGTGTTCGAACATTTAATAACATGAACGTTGTAGCTATTTGTTATTCGTTAGGTTGGCATTGTGTTTGTTAGAATTTGGATAATTTGCAGTGTTAAAATATGTTACAAAATTGAGCACACAAACAAATCAAATGATGCCAAACATTTAATACTAAATAATCACCTTACGACTTCACAAAATAACATTAAATTTTTACATTTTTAATTAAAAAGCCAAATTAGGTGTTTTGGAAACATTCGAAGTTTATAAAAATAAACAGAAAGTACCTTTAATGCACAAACAGGTTGATCTTATAAACTCACTTTTAACAACTATTTTAAATATAGAGTTATAGTTTACACCAAGTTACCTTAATGGTTTGTTAGAAGAAATTGTGGAATTACAGTGTTTAAAACATTAATGCTATTAAATGTGGAATTCCACGAAGTAAGGGTAAAGAATATAAGTCTCTTTTATATTTTATTTCTATTTATCGTTGCTATTATTTATAGAAAATAAATTATCGGTATCCTCATCTAATGAAATAAATTGTTTGTGAATAGGATATTTAAATATTTTGTACATTATGTAAATGTTTATATTATTATGTTGTATATTATTTCAAATAATACAGTGTTTTTATTTCGAGTCCCCCTATATTCACACAACAAAAGGAACTTAGTTTAAATATATACGTATTATTTTGCTCCTAATTAATGAACCAGCAAACTCGTTGGCATGTTAATAAACATAAATCTCAGCACCCAGTATTTCTCTATTTAGTAGTGTGGTTGTCAAAATTTTACTAAATGACATTTTTAAATGGACTGGTACCGACTTATTTTACCAACTAAGATAATTGTATTTAAGACATTATACCCGATTTCTCCAAAAAATTATTTGAAGCAACTTCTATCTATGTTTTATTTAGCTGACATAATTTTTAATTACTGCGACACTGAGCTATAGTAGCATTTTATGTTGTTACAAACTGCTTAGATTACGCACACAGACGTTACCTCGGCATCACCGGTGGCAGTAGCTTAATACGTAATTTCTGCAGCTATAACCCAGTTGAAGTTCTGTATACTGGGTGTCTGAGAAAATGTGGAAAATCTCTTGGAATCAGATAGAATATAAAAATACATCGCCGGAAATGGTTTTTCTTGAATAGCTTTATAATATTTGGTATAATAGGTGTATAGGGTATAATATGTGGTATAGTATGGTGTATAAGGTATAAAATTTAATAATGGTGTAAATCAATGTTTTAAAGCGTTCTCAATACATATCGTTATAATAACTAAAGACACCAACCACTCAATAAAAGATAATGTCGTTGGCTCAGTAGGTAGATTAAATCAAGCCTGGTTCATGCTTTTGGATTTGCTTAATTGCCACAAATTTCTGCTTGGTTATTTTCACCTAACATAGTAACTTCTAGGTAACAATAATAAAAATTATCTCGGACGCCAAGTTATTTTTTTTTATTATGCTCAGAATAACTAAAACGAGGATACAATAAAGCATTCGTCAAAATGTCAAAATAAAAGATATACAAATTATGTTTATTAAGCACTTAAATTTGGGATTATATAAAATAAATCTTAAAACTAGTGTTAATAGCCTTATCCTAATAAGTCATTGAGGTAACAAAATTTTTGTACAACTTCTTGAGAACCTCTGTTATCATAAGGAATGCGGAAATGTAAGCCAAAGATGATGTAATCTTCGTACCAATGTTGCAGAACATGTCGTATTTTCAATGTTTTACGTTGAAGTTGAAATTGCTTCTCACAAAGTTATATTCATTGCAATTTGAATAATCCAGAATTTATTACATTCTCTTGAAGGTTCATATAAAAGGTGTGATCTAGATTTAGATCTGAATTAAATGCAAAATGCAATCATGAAATGAAAGCACCCAAACATAGCAAAGTATACGTACAAGTGTACGAAAAGCAGAATTAAACGTGTAATTAAAATGTAATTAAAAGTGCAATTAAAAGGACGAGTAAAAGTGATTAAAAGTATACTTAAAAGTGCCATTAAATCAATGACACTTTACACAAAATTTAGGTGGAAACCAAAAATAGCTTCTTACTTGAGAAAAACGTACATCAGCAATGCTAAAAAGGACGCTCACGGTATCAGGTGATGTAGCGATGCGCGAGAAATATGTGTAGAAAATAATTCCACGATATGGAAGTATAAACATTTAAGAAAATATGCAACTTAAGTTACACCAAAATGCAAATTAAGTTGCCTACCACAACTTATAAATCATTAATTATCAAAAACCCTTTTTTCTTACATTTGACAACTAAATGAACGAAGAACGTAAAAGATTCGTTACAACTTATAAAGTATTAATAAAAATTTATTATGATGGACATTAGCAAGGACCGCTTAAATTATTGTCTTTGAAACATATTTAGCTTTTTTGGTTTACCAGGGGCGGGCTAAGCTTTACACATTAATGCTTAAATTTTTAACACCCTACACGATAGACTTTAAAAAAATAAATCTGGGTAGCTTCAACCTTGAGCTAAAAAAGGTACTTTTGTTTATTGTCGAGAAAATGAACCGTTTTCGAGAAAAATAATAATAATTCATGTTTTATTTTTAATAAAAATGACAATGATTTCTTGTAACAACCCATTTTGAGTTGTATTAAAATATATCGCAATTTAGGTCTTTCGTTCATTATGTTGTAAATATAAGAAAAAATTTTAATTATTTTTGCATTATAGCTATGAGGTAGGCAACTTAATTTGCATTTTGGTGTAACTTAAGTGCATATCTTCTTAAGGGTATATACTTCTTAAAGGTTTATACTCCCACTTTAAACTATTTTTCTGCTCAAATATTTTCGCGCAATACATCATCGTTGACTTAATTCTTTGCGCAAATATTTTCGCGCACGACTACATCGTCTAATTTCAAAGCATCCATTTTTTTTCACTTCCTGATAAAAGTTGTGTTGTTAGGAAGCTTTTTTTGGTTTCTACCTAAATTTTGTGAAAGTGCCATTGATTTAATGGTAAGATATATTATAACGCATTATACAAAAAATTAAAACATTTGCTCTTTTCGGGCACATTTACTTTCTTTTTAATTTTACCGCTTTTGGTGACACAATTAATTCTACTGTTACGTACGCTTTCATTTTATGATTGCAATTTTTATTGAAATTTCAAGAAATGCAATAAACATTGGTTTAGTCAATTTTAAGAAGACAAATTTATAAGAAATAAAATTCCAGTTTGGGTGTGGTTGACAACATAAAAGCATTGTTATTGCAATATATTGCGCAACATTGATACAAGGATTACGTCATCTTGGTGTGCATTTCTGCATTATCTTTTATAATACCAGGGTTCTCAAGAAGATGTATTATATTTTGTAACAGGTATTTAATAGTTAATGATTTTTAGTAATTTAAGGCTATTTTAAGATATATTTTATTTAACCCTATCATTTCAACTGTTAATAAACATAGTTGTATATTTTTATTTTTACATTTTGATAAAATTTTATTGTAAAACTCGGTTTAGTTATTCCGAGCATAATTAAAAATAACTTGGCGTCCGAGATCATTTTATTAGTGTTACATTGTAATTTTTTATATTGATGTTTAGTGGAAGTAATCAAGCCCAAATGGTGGTAATTAAGCAAATCAAAAGAACGTTATGTTAATCTACCGACTGGGACAAAGGCATTATTTGTGGTGAATGGTTAGTATCTCCAGTTAGTTTAACGATTTGATTTTGGAGAACTTTTACACTTATTTCTTTATTCATTTATTTACAACCAATTTGTTATATTATACGATTACCATTTACACCACTTACATTATATTCTTGATAACAAAGTGCAATACGAAATTCATTCAAACAACAGGAAAGTTTCATTTTCAGTTGTTTAATAGATCTAGTTCCCAAAAACGTGCGATTTATATTTAACGGCACCAAAAAACATTGTTGTTGCAAAACGTTACAATGACGAAATAAATAAAATACCCTACATTTTGGAGCTCATCCTTCACAGGCTGCGCGCTGATACATTGATCCTTTACTTCGATATTAATTTATTGATTTTCAGATATCATGGTGAATTTTATTGCGAATTAATTAGAATTATGGAATACGCGTTTATTAAGTGACGATTATACCTATCGCACAAGATTTCCTAATCGTACTACTCCAAATCAGAAGACATTTCAACAAGTTGACCAACGTCTAAGGAAGAATGGTGGGCGATTCTAGGTAATAATGATTGATTTTCTTCCTACTTTTAGGCAAGTTTGGGAAAAATAGTAGTGATGATAGTCGGGAAAGAACCGTACGTACGCCGCAATTAGAGGAAAATGTTTTAAATGCTGTAGATGTCACTCCTTCAACGAGCACTCGAAAATTATCAGAACAATTTAATACGTCGAAAACAATAGTACATGAAGTCCTTCTATAACAGCTGTTATATCCATATCATTAGCAAAAGTGCATAAACTGATTCCTGATGATTTTCCACGTAGAATGCAGTTTGCAAACTGGCTATTGGATCAGCAACGAAATAATGCAAGCTTCATTACTACTATTCTTTTCACAGATGAAACAGGGTTTACCAAAAATGTTATCATGAATTTACACAACACTATTGTTTCGGATCATCAACATCAGTTTCAATCAATTAATATCTGGGCATGAATCATTGGCATTTTTTTATTCAATCATTCCTGTTGCCGGCACGATTGAATGGATATCTTTATTTGGAGTTGCTCCAAACCGCTATTTACGATCTAATAGAGCACTTACCACTTGAAACTTGCCGAAACATGTACTTCATGCTTCATGGGGCACCACCTTATTTCAGCGTTGCTGCGCGGAAGCACCTAAATTATGTCTATCCAAATCGTTAGATAGGTAACGGAGGACCTATTAAGGTGTAAAGCTTAGTCCGCCCCTTGTAAAGGGACGCCGTCGGATATCCCAATTTTTTATTATTATTAATTAGTTTCCTAAAGTTTATTAGCAAGACGCCGTCCTTTATCAACATTTTCCTGTCATGATTAATTATTTGCTAAGTAAAATACCAGTACTGATATAATATTCACGTAATTTATTAAGATAAAGTGACTCGCTAAATGCACAGGTGCAAGCAATTATAAAAATTCGTAGAAGTTCTAGTAAAAGTTAAACATATTTTATAACGTTGCAGAAAATTGCACAATAATTAATCATACATTCTCCTCCAGACGTAAATCCCAAAAACGTTTAAAAGTTTGTATACGTCAGAGCATCTTCCGCCAATACTGGCCTACGGAATCTCACCACCAAAGTTTCGTAACCACCCTCGCGAATTCTTTATAAAAACGCGGCACGCGTTGCTAAAGAGGAGAATGATTATCAATCGCTCTCCACCAGAGACTCTCTTTGTTTTATTAATCTTTTATCAATCTCGCGCTACCAGAAGAATCCGAATAGAAGTCGTGTGCTCTATCGTCGCGTTCGCGCCGACTACTACCGTTTAAAACCGCCAGCCTGTAACCGCCGTCCGAAGTAGAAATCGCGAGTCCGCGACTTGATAGCCTCACCGAAGTCAAAGGGTTAGAGTTGCAGAGATCTAACGTTGAAAGTACGTAAGTTGAGATACCTGGTGATAGGGATATGCAGGGTTGTAAGCCCGACATACTCTTTCATTACTGGACACCTACACTGTGGAGTTTGAAGGGTAGTTGCCCGACATTCCATTGACCGACGGAGATCCTCTTGTTTTGTTTAACGGGTAGTTGCCCAGATTGCTAACAAAGGAGACCCACCTACACAAATTTACACTAACACTAAAACAAAAGCACCTCGACAAACGTGCCAGAAACCGCAGAGTACCTGTAATTAAAACCTCGTCGGGAGATTAAGCTAAACACCTAGTTAACGCCGTTAATCCAGTAATATAGAAACGTAACCGTAAAAACTAGACGTGTTCGTCAGTATTAAATTTATCGCCTGTAATAAAACCACCGCCGCCACCACCGAAATACGTAAGTTACACCGTTTGCAATTAATAAGATTGTTACTGTAAACCAGAAACTATCCGATAATATATTTCGTGTTAAATAATTAAAATCATTATTGTTAGACGCGAAAGATTCACTTTAATAGAAAACGAAGGTTTTATATTTTAAAATCGGCCAACATAACAAAAGTAGTTTTATTTAAATAAAAACCTGTGTACTAAAATAATTAATATCGGAAAAGAAACAAATAATCCGCAGCTACCGTATAGAAGCTACCTTCAAAACGAAAAGCTTTCATTTATTTAAAAGGGCAAAATTTAAATGTAAACGTGAATGAGTTTATTTTAAGAAAAGCAGGTATAAAATTAGAGTACTTTTATACATTTGAAAACGACCGCTTTAAAATATCGATTATTTCTTTAAAGGCAGAGCATTGAACTCGGTGTTTTATCGCACACGTGTTTATAACAGGGTTATCTTGCTACCAACTTCTGTAGTTTATACAGGGACGCATTCAGGTAAAATTATTTATTTTATTTCGGCAGTTAAACAATATAAATTGATATCAGTCAAAGGACGTAAATTAAAAGTCAAAACCCAACCCTTCTATTAATGTTACATTGCAGAAACTCCAGAGGACCACCTAACCCTCCTGCCCGGGACCAACCAGGAAGGAGTATGTGTACTTGACGATCCTGCCAGGAAAAGGAGGACCACCGGAAAATATATTTTGTATTTATATCTTAGAAGTAGTTTACAGTAACGGAATTAGTTTTATAAAAAGATAATAGGGAATAAATGTATATAACCTTTTTGATCTATTTTGTTCAAAGTATTGAGAGCCTGAATAACGAACCCCGATCCTTATTTTGCAAGTACAAAATCCGACTGAGCTAAAAGGGCAAAGTGAAAATTATTCATTAGTAGTAATACATTAACAGTAATTGATTGATAAAAAGAGAGTCTCTGGTGGAGAGCGATTGATAATGATTCTCCTCTTTAGCAACGCGTGCCGCGTTTTATAAAGAATTCGAGGTGGTTACGAAACTTTGGTGGTGAGATTCCGTAGGCCAATATTGGAAGATGCTCTGACGTATACAAACTTTTAAACGTTTTTGGGATTTACGTCTGAGGAGAATGTATGATTAATTATTGTGCAATTTTCTGCAACGTTATAAAATATGTTTAACTTTACTAGAACTTCTACGAATTTTTATAATTGCTTGCACCTGTGCATTTAGCGAGTCACTTTATCTTAATAAATTCCGTTAAACCAGTTATGTCATTACACCCTGGCAAACTAAAAAAGTTAAATATGTATGTTTCAAGGACACTATTTTAAGAGGTGTTTGTTATTATCCATCATCTTAAATTTTTATTAAATTATTATTAATACTTAGTTATTCAAGTTATTCAAGAAAAACCGATTTCCGGCGACGTCCTTCAGGTTCATATACCTCTGTAGGGAGGGCCTGGAGGAATAGATTTTATAGGAACTTACTATCTTATTTTTTCATGTTCTATCTGAATCCGAGAGATTTCCCACATTTTCCGAACACTCAGTATATTTTGGCAAAAATATTCTTTTCAATCAAGTTAGTTCAATTTTAATATGTGTTCATTTATTTATTAATGATTATTGTAATCAGTTTTAAATTATTAAGGTTCTTAACATTTTTAAAACAATTGTACACGTTTTCTCAATTAATTGAACTCTACTTTACACTTACACCTCCTGATTAAAATTAAGTAGCACTATTTCGCCGATTTTGACAAAAATTTTCTCTCGTCGTCAATAGCAACAGTAAATTTTCGATCCAAAATTTTCCGTCATTAAAGCAACGGGTAATTTTGCAATATTTTTTTTTTTTATGATTGTGGACCTGAACAGGGTAAATAAGGCCTATCGTGCTAAAGCACTCAGGAACACTTAGGAGGATGGATAGAGGGATAATGAATTGCCAATAGATGGCTATGAACAGCTACCTTAAATTTTCTCATATCATAAGTGAGAGGAAAACAGGAACTAGGGAGATCATTCCAGAGTTTAGAAGCCGTGTAGAAAAATGTGGATTGCGCCCGTTTGGTACGACAAGTGGAGATTTGTACTGCATACTGATAATGTGAATGAGCGAACCGAGTGTTTCTCGCAAAGATAGCCGGAGATGGTATCAAAGAATGTAATTCACCAGCACAATAGTCGTAATAACGATAATACAAAGAAAGAACTGAAACCATCCTTCTATGCTCAAGGGACTGTATGTGAGAAGTTAAGGGCGGGTCATTTATAAGCCTAATCGCTCTCTTTTGAATACGATCAACTATATCGAGAGCGTATTGGGGAGCACTAACCCAAAGGTGAGAATTATATTACCGAATCCGGAAAATTTTTCTTAGTCGCGTATTTTTTAAGGAAATTTCCCGTCAGTTGACGTCACGGGAAATTTTCAAAAAATTCAGACTTTAAAAAAATTCTGAAATTAATTCATACTCTAGGGAGACTCAAAGTGGTAATTATTGCCATCCTTTTTTCCAAACCACTGAATTAGTTGGAAAACATTGCAGTGTTTTGTGTAATGTATCTAACACATATAGTGTACGTAATGTTAAGAAATTGGCATACTGGACACGGTTTGCGTGATTTTAGGAAATGTATTTGGCGATTATGATTTCTTTTGTTTTTGTAAATGACCTAAATTCGTTATATGTAGATAGGTTATCACATACCGGAGTTAAACATAGCGTTCATGATGCTGCTATCGAACAAATCAAGGCCGAGATAAAAATATTAGTCCAATTAAAAGTTAATATTTCTTCAAAGCCGTATCATTGATTAAAACAAAATGCAAATATTCATTAAGTAATTATCGGTTTATCCATTTAAAGTTACCATTATTATGGGTGAAATAGTAGCCATAACGTTTTTTTTTCCAAATCCTTTCAATCAAAATTGTGAGATTATTAAAAACAGCTTAATACCATTAATCTACAACTCACAAAGCTCAATCCGGAAAAAATCGTCTGTAGGCGCCATCACAATCTTAAATTTTGATAAAATAAATAGTCTTAGGAGGGATGATAGGATAGGGAAGTCCTATCTGACTTTGGAAGACAGGATTGCATCCTACTCAGTAAAACCATTCACCATTCAGATTCAATCACACCTCAAAATAAATTGATCCAAAAGCTTAAGAAAATTTTGAAATACACGAATCATCGTAAACTTATGAAACACCCTGTACAAACGAAAATTCCCAAATCGTAAGACGTTAACTTGAATACTTTTGAAGTATCCCTCGTACACCTGTAAATTTATACTTCTAACTGTTATAAAACCTTGAGTTAAATAAATATTCCCAATTTAGGAAATTCTAAATAAAATAAACGAAATCGGTTTAATAATAAATTGTTATCTCAACAAAATGTTCGTTGTTGCTGAATAATTCAAACATATAGTGGTTAGTGCTTGTATCATCAATAATATCTTTACATTTTATTACTACTTTATCTTTAAAATCGTATTTAGACATTCATTAAAAGATTTAAACTTTAATACTTCAAAACTGTAATTTATGCTGAATAAAAAAAATAAGTACTTTGTTAGTAGCGTTCTGCATTAATATTTCAAAGCTAAAATGAAATTTTGTTATCGATCTGGCTCATTAGGCAATTTCCAATCGATCCTTAAATTCGAAAATATGCAAAGACTAATTTCACTTATCAGAAGGTGTAACCAGTTAGGCACACAATTGACACAAATAAATGACAAAATAAATTGAACAGTGAACATATTCGCATGTAAATAAATACAACGGCGCGTGGTTTAAAGAAACCACCATACACATCAATACGTTAAGACTAAAATTACCCAATTCCTAACACTAAATACAACAAAATAGCTAAAGTTCGATTACCTTTTTTTTCTTTGAATGAACCGTAATTAATGCAACAATAACAAAAAAAAATGTACTTAAAAGATAAGCGTAGTTGTCTTGGCTCAATAAAATTTAAATCTAATTCTTACGTATTACATTAATTAATCCTTTTACGGTGCGGTAGTTGTAGTCCAAATGATCTGCTTTCGGTAATCTTTTAAAATTATTAGGTGCACTATGCACAAAACACAAGTTGTAGCCGTATTCGCCCTACGCACTGTAGTACTCACTAACGCAGTGTCTATGGTTTGTTCACTCGCGTACCTGGTATAGGGACTCTTTAGTCTAACATCACATCACCTTATGCTGTTATGTTCGCCCTTTCAAAACGTTTACCACAATGAAAAATAGTTACTTCCATATACCATTAAAGTTCTTATTTGCTTTTATACAATCAATTTAGTATTGCTAACGATTGTACACATTCAATGTCAATGATGATCATCAATAACTTAACTAAATGTTACAAACCTTTTATTTCGATCACTTAAATGGTTACCTTCACTTTTCTTTTTAATAATATTAGGTCACGCGCCCCACAATTGAACAAAATAATTGCTGTGTTAACTTCTGATTTGCCTGAGCACTTTTTTCCTTGAAGAAAATCACTAATGTTTTCCTTCAACTCACAATATATTAAATTATTTATTTATGAATGTCTATACGGTTTATTATAAGTTTTTGTTGTGAACGAATAAGTTCAAAAGTAAATATGTAATTAAAAATTATTATTAATTTTATTAAATACATAACTAAAATATGTAATAAAAATTATTATTAATTTTATTAAATACATAAATAAAAGTTTACCTCAGTAGGATTTGAACCTACGACCTGTACTTTCTAGAGTACTGCGCTAACCATCTGCCCCATCGAGATAATTAATAATAATTTTTTAAGTCTATACGATTTATCCCCTTATGGGTTAATGCAGTTGCTATACATGTTCTGCTACCACTATAATTTTCACAAACAAACTCCGACACTAACCACTCTAATGATTATCACGCGCGCGCGACTCTTACTAAGTTCTGCTTCAACTATCTAAAACCTCTAACCAACTAGCTAACCCCTCAAATTTGACACTCGCTTATATACCTTCTGTCCGCCATATCGCCGATACGTCACAATAAATTCGCGCTAAGATCAAAATTCACCTATCCCATCGTGTATTTCGTGCGTTTCTTTGCCGCGTCGAAGATTCCATCGTGGAAAAGGCAATTACATTCACACTGTAGATTAACCAAATTATATCTCAACTTTCTATGCAAATCCCACATGTGGGCAAATTCTATTTCCGCACAATTTAGCAAACTCCCTCACATTCTATCAGCTTCATTCTTGAACATGCATCGATTTACCATTATTGTACCACATTACAAAATTTCTACAAACAAAGATATGCATACATATTCCTTACTGCACGTTAATAAAATATCAATATATCACAAACTCACTCACTCATAAGTCTACAACCATTTCTTTAGTCCAAAAGCAAAAAAAACAGTAGTTTTACCAGTGCCGTATCAATACAAATTTACTCAAAACATTATTTCTCAACCAAATTTAACGCTTTCAACACAAAAATCTTCTTACAGCATTCATAACATTACACAATCCCCCCCCCCCGTCAGTC
Source organism: Vesta saturnalis (assembly GCA_036346205.1). Classification (NCBI taxonomy): domain Eukaryota; kingdom Metazoa; phylum Arthropoda; class Insecta; order Coleoptera; family Lampyridae; genus Vesta; species Vesta saturnalis. Next base: position 7,239,378 of record JARFJB010000001.1, read on the forward strand.
CGCACGGCTCCCCCTCCTGCTCGCCGTGTGTCCTCTCGAATACTTTATCTCGTTGGGTTTGACGAACTGTAATGGAATACAAAGTACCGAGAAGGAGATACATAAGCGGATGGTAAAATATGTACAGACCTGTAAAAGCGTGTTAAGTTTAGTTTTACGAGTTTGCGAGATTAGGCAGAGTTTACGAAAGGTCAATTATGAATTTATAATATACTGACATTCTGTTTTTAACAAATGGACCACTAAGTATCAAATTATTGGAATGGCCAATTTTGTCGCGAGGTAGTGAGGAAAACCAGTAAAGTCAAATGATATCGATAATTTTGCTGATAGAGTATATTTATCAGCATGAGGTTACATGTTTTATGTATTATTATTTGGAGTATGCTTTTGTGCATCTGGATACTTTTGTGCAAAGCTAGACCCTCTATGGACTATAAATAGAAAGACTCAAATCTTAGCCTGCCGTCTAATTTGCTCATTATGACAGACAAGTGTTGCGATGGTTTAAAATATTCCTTAAGTGGAGATCACTATCTGCCGTAAGATGCGAACAAACAAGTGTGCGTTTTTGGGATGAGCACTGTGACTTTATATTATGGATATGTGATTGTATGAAAACGTATAAGCACTGCTCCCGAAACGTGAAGAGCGGCTTTAATAGTATCATAATAATGTAACAGGTCAGTACCTAACCAAACCCGTTCGATACGACGTAATATATGTTTCCTGAGTTTGACTTTTAGACAGATTTCGATATACCAATTTATATAGTTTATAGATAATTTTTCATTCTTGGCTGGATTTTTAGTACCAGATTTTGACGTAACGGTTTTGGTATTTACTTAAAGTTTTGATCTTTTTAGGTTAGTTGAGTTTCTTTGGAAATAAATATCGTAGCTGGGGAAGAGTAAGTGTCGCTGAACTTGTTCCGCATAAAATTAGTAGTTTTAAAATTAAATATGTAATGACAATAAGTGCATGGTCATGTATAAAGTTCGATGAACGATTAAATCTGCGTTCTTTTGTGTTTTAAGTCTGACGAAATATTTTCTTAATGGTCGGATCTCCTGTTCGTCTCCAGTAGCAGATTCGTTGAATACACAGCAAATATGGTTAGCCTTTCTAATAATAATTATGTTAGTATTTAGCAGTAGTAGTATTTATTTGTCATCGAACCTTACCTGACACTTTCGAATATATCACGTCGCTTATGCGTAAGCAATATATCACGTCGCTTATGCGTAAGCACATGTGATCGCTATGTAAGGTAGTGTGATTGGGTTTGAAGAAAAATTGTTTGACCTCTATTTTTTTCGCTTTGCTTGTCTCTGATGTCTGTATATATGTATTTATGTGCCTTGCGAACAAAGTATACTGCTGAAAAGATTTCTATGAAATTTTATATTTTGGATCGGGTTGGTGCTGGCACCACCTGATAAGCTATTCAACAAAATTGGCTCAATCATGAGAATAATTTACATCAGTGAAAAAATCGTCTTTCAAGAAAAGGTTTATTGATATACACACAATTATTCGCTCGGTGAAAAAAAGTTGAATTTATGTAGTGGAATATCAATAGATCTAATGTGTCTAGAATTATTGGGAATGTTATTAGAGCTGAAGATGCTGGCCGTGGTAACTAAAAAATGGATAAGCGGTAGTACTCAAACTTAAAAGTTTTTAGCATCTAACTGTCTAAATTCAAGTGATTATTGCTAGTACTGGGTTTGCTATATAAAAGGTAAGAGATTCAAACACTTTAAAAGCAATTGAATTCAATCAGCTCTTCAAATAAGATTTTAGTTGTAATTAAAACTCGAATCATATAATAATAAGACTTTAAACTAGTTGTTCTCTTAGGCATTCTACGACAGATGGTTTTCCAACACGATGACTTGAAACGCACATAATAGCCGTACCGTTCTGGAATATCTTAATCAAAAGATTATTGGATTGGTCGTGGGAGTTTAGTAAGGTGGCCACCAGCATCACCAGATCACATTCCCCTAACTTGTTCTGAAATTACAACAAGAATGAGGTCTACTGGACGGTACCAACTGCAGCCGAGGATATACGGAATATGGTTCGCGCAGCTTCTCATGGTGTATCACCAGAAGTCCTCAGGGCAGTGTATAGGGCCTGCGAAACGTGGTTGCGGATATTCCTCCAACGGGAAGGTCATTTCGAACATTTACTTTAGTTCGCTAGATTTTTCAACCTCCTTACCCATATTTTTTCACTAAGTAGATGACTACATTTTTACAATTTTTGATAGTTTCACCCAGATCGGCCTTGATTGTGTGTGTGCATGCTTGCTGTGCGTGTGTGGTGTGTGGTGTGGTGTGGGTGTGGTGTGTGTGGGTGGATATGCGTGAGTGCGTGGTGTGTGGTCGGTGGGTGGTGTGTGTCGTGCGTGTGTGTGTGTGTGTGTGTGTGTGTGTGTGTGTGTGTGTGTGTGTGGTGTGTGTGTGTGTGTGATGTGTGCTGTGTGTGCTGTGTGTGTGTGTGTGTGTGTGTGTGTGTGTGTGTGTGTGTGTGCGTGCTTGTGTGTGTGTGTGGGTGATGGGCGAACGCGATTTTCTTTCGGCCGTAGTAACTCAAATTTGTATTCAGATTTGGTCTGTGTTTAATAGTTAAATATTTATATCCCTTTGATTTTAAGGAATTTTTTTCCTTTGATGCTGTTAGTGGGGGTAAAGTTGCAGAGTAAGGAGTAAGAGGTTGAAATTATTTTCTTTCGTTCGCATTGAAACGAAAATTTAAATAAGGACTGTATTCAAATTTGATAGAAACTTAAAGACCAAAATGAGCCCAGTGATAACTAATGCTGTTTTGGTGGTGATAGACGTGTGGGGTAAGAAGAAGAGTGGATCTTATTTTCTTTCGTTCGCAATAAGTCAAAAACTTTAAAAACGATGGTATTCAAACTTGACATAAGTATTTAATTGAATGGACCTAAATAATAGACAGTAGGAAAGTGTTTCTAGTTCGCAGAATTAATTTTTTACTTTAAGTGCCATCAATTATTATTAACTAAATTTAAAACAAATATTGTAACTATATTGATCAAACAGCACATTACATGTTAGAACTCAGAAGCATAAGTTATGTATAAAACAATTTAATGGTACATCATTATTGCCAGCTCATCAGTAAGGAACTGAACATTACAAATTACATTAACACCAATAGCGTAAGATTTCTTGAACCAATTATCGATTTCATTACAGAATAACTGAATAATATGAGAAGCTGTAGAAATAGAAAAACGGCTCACAATCGTGATGGTAGTCTACGCCTCCCAGTTACATGGAAGAACCTAATTTAGAAGAATGTTACTGCATCAAGACCATCATTCACAGAATCTGTCGAACAAACAATTTGCGCAATCGAAAATACTATCTTTCTAGGACTATATAAATCTAGATAGCATAATTCACTTAGACAGTAGTCATTATTCTGGGTAAAGGAAGCATAGATAAGTTGCTGAAACGTTGAAGCAAATATTTTACGAAATTAACATGGACAAATCTAGAAAATGAATATTTCAAGCCAGTAAGAAAAATGTTGTGTATCACTAATACCTAAATATATCTTGTACATTATTGCCTTTGTGTCCAGGCTAAGGTAATTTCAAATAGGTTTCAACTTAACACATAACATACCATTATCTACTACACTATTTAACGTATTTTCTCCAAGTGTAACAAGCTATTGTCTGGCCTTTGGCATTTTGTACCTCTGTTTTTTTTTTCTAATTAAAACTTTCATTTATTGGAGGCGATAGTAGAGAGGCCGGGATTACTTGAAACCATTTTCAGTACTTAATTTATTAAAAAAAGGTTAGAACAACACTTAAAATTCAGACATTCATCAAACACTCCTTTATTAAAAGAAATATTTTTATTTAAAGAATCTTTATTAGGTACCTATAATATCACCAAAAAACTAAACTCTTGCGTACTGTTACAACTTTCCCACATCGGGATTAGTTGAAACTTGAATGAGGTTGGTTCTAATAGCATGTTCTATACGGCTTAAACACTATAAAACTAAAAAGAACTATTAGAACGAAAGACTAAAAACTAAATACTTTTAGTGGTAACTAAAAGAAAATATTGAAATGTATTAATCATTATCCGAATCGCAATTTGGACGTACCAATAAATGGCGTTTCTTCCTCCTGCTCGTCCTTGGATTTACAAGAAGGTTGTGATTGTTTTGTGGACCATGATCGGCACATACCTCTTTTTACCTTTTATTGTCATATTGAAGTCTAAGTTCTTTCTTATTTGGAGTATCAGTCTAAACGACTAATTTCCCACTCTCTTGGCTCAATACATTCTTCAGGTGGAGGAGTGGGGCGTTACTCTTCAAGAGTAAAGCCTGCTGATGTAATCCAGATGAGTCAGACTTATCTACAATTGTTGTGAGTAAACTAGGTTTTGCACTACGATTTTATTACTTAATGGGGTATTCTCAGGGATGAAATGCTGAATATCTGTATCTTGGGATGGAGTGCAGCCACAGGTAAAAACTCGTCATCTTTGGAAACATTTTTTGTTAAAAGGGCATATTGCAGAAACCCTAAATCCAGCTTGAATGTTATTTGATGTTGAGGCTAGTGATAAAGATTTTTGTTATTATGGTAGGTCATTTTTATTTGGTATCCAGACAACGCATATTGATATATGTTTTTAAAGACCATTAGACAGAATGGTCTAGTGGCTAACTTGTGCGAGCGGTACGGGGAGTGTCCAATATCTGAAAACCCATTTTTTCCTTTGTAGCTCTAGTATGCTGTGTAAATTGTTCCAAAGAAATGAAGAATTCAGTTTCTGTGATCCAGCCAGAAAGGTTCGCTGTTCCGATGCAACCAGGCAGCCCATTCTGAAAACAATGTGGTTGATTTTCTAGGAACACCGAGAATCAATCTACAGATGTCGTATGGGTTTCACTCCAAAATGTCCGTACTTTAATATTATACTCATGTCCCAATCTTCGAGAAGAGACGCTAATTCGTCTTCCATGTCATTAGGTAAAACTTGGCGTGGGTGTTTGTATTCAAAATGAAGATTTACATCTGAACCTAAAAAAGCGTTTTTTTCATTAGAAACAGTCCACAATTATTAGACAATACCACCAATTTTTTAACGTCTTTGAAATCTAATAAAAGGTTTTATTTCTAATCACATGTGTTACATCAGAATCAATCCTGTCATGATTATGCTGAAAATAATCTCTAGTGATTATTGACGGGAATTTTTCGAAGTAGCTTTTCTCTGTGTTGACAGACATATTTAATAATTCCTATGTTTGAAATAAATGGGTCTAGTGTCTATCCTCTAGCAACAAATTTTCGAGAATTTCTCTAATGATTTTCAATATTTTCACTATCTAGTTATATTACTACTGAGAATTATGTTTGTTACAAGAATATCTTATCCTGTTGCCTCTTTTTGTGAGTAGTTGATTTCAAAATCAGCAGTGGATGTCCTTAAATATTTGCAATTATTCAGAACTTCAACTGCAGCCAGCTTCATCTTTGGTTTTTCTCTTGTAGGTTTGCATTTTAGATCTAAAACATTGTTTTAAGTAATTTAAAAATGTTCGGGGTAAGTTGAAACCACAAGGACTGTTTCAACTAGTCCCAAAGGTAGTCATGTTCTTACATTTTTCATAAAATAAAGTACAAACGCCTGGTGGTACTTGTAGAATATAACAAAACTTACCTTTTGCTTACTATTTTTCCAAAAAATGTAAAAATCGCCAATTACCCTTTTATAAAAGAAAAGCTGCAACACACTTTTGTATTCAGACACCTTAGAAATACAGGGAGTGCGTCTGCATTTCAATGAACAGCCGACTGACTTGTGACTGCATACGAAGATGGATTAGCTAAAAGTACGGTGTGTCTATTTTTTTATACACTGCTATCACCGTTTTTGCGTAATAACCGATGTATCAACTTGCTCCAATGTCAACTTACCCCGGTCTCCCCTTCCTATTATCTGTTTTGATTCAGTAAACTCGGCATCATCATATTCAAGTAAAGTGTGATATAGGCATTTAGCCCATATGTTCATAGAATGCTCAATTTTTGATCATTAAAGCCCACAAAATAACTAACTGAATGATATGGTTATGCCATATCACCATCCTTAAATCTCACTACGTTTAAATTTTTCGTCATATAATATTGTTGCCGAAGGAATGTTTCACCCTCATGTTTGGTGTGCACATTAAAAAATCCATCGTAGTCAATCTCCTTTACACACTGTAGTTTTATCGCGTGCATATCATATCTAGCTAAAGGTAATAAATGGACAAAGTGTTATTTATCGTCATAAAATTTCGGGTCAAAAACAGTGATTATTTCATTAGAAGATGCAAATAGTAGTGTCACGCTCCGTTAAACTACTCTTATAAACTTCGTGCATGATATTTTTTCTAAAGTTTGGCAGGTATTTATCTTTATAGCACTTAAGATTATATCTTAAAATAAAGAAAAGTTAGGTCAGACGATTCATTCAAATTCACGAAAATGATTAGTTGTTATTTTAATAGTGAGTGCCAAGAGCACCCAACACGCTTACGCTTTGGTTACGCTGATAAGCACAAACAGTTTACTGGTAAACGGTACTCTAGCAAAGTACAGGTCGTAGGTTCAAATCCTACTCGAGGTAAACTTTTATTTATGTATCTAATAAAATTAATAATAATTTTAATTACATATTTACCTTTGAACTTATTCGTTCATAACAAAAACTTATAATAATTTAATATTAGTCAAGTTGCTTTTAGTATGTGTAATCCTTGCGATATTGCAGGCTCACATTCCATTAATATAAGTAATTTGATTGTAATCTCATTATATTTAGAATTTGCATCAGTTCTACATACATAAAGACAAAGTTTACATCGATTGGCTTGAATCTTGATGGCGCAGTTGGTTAGTGTACTCTAGTAAAGTACAGGTCGTAGGTTCAAATCCTACAGGTAAACTTTTTATTTATGTATCTAGTAAAATTAATAATAATTTTAATTAGGTACAGAAAGTGTCTAATAATTGTATTGTTATTTAAGGTTACCTAAGATTATGTATACTTATGGTAATTTTAATAATTCCCCATTATTATAATAATCTTTTTTAAACAGAACCTTTAGTTTGTATTTTCTTAATCAAATTATAACAGTTTCCTTTATAATACAACACCAATCACATCTTGATTATTTTTGGGTTAGTATAAAAAATGTTTATGCACTATTACATTATAATATGATAATAAAAACCAAATTACTTTGATGTAAGCGTCTTTTTATAGCCCGCAGACGTCACTATGGCCTAACGGACTATAATGAATGATTAATTTGTTATTCCTGCTTTTGTACTCGTTTTCATGGTAACGCACAAATTTCTTTTAGAAACAATTAATGTTATAATTCATTTTAAACATTCAATAGATTATCTAGGATATAGTCTCTCATCCAATTGTATATTCAATAAAATGTTAATGCTGACATGTTCAGGTCATAATACGGAAAGATGACCATTATCAAAGCTTATAAAATCTACAAAAAACACAACAATTTTACACAACATGTAAATTTTCTCTATATCACATCTAACAATTTACCTAAATAATTATCTGTGAGCCATGAAGCCACCTCACACAGATAACGTCAATATTACAGTATTTAATATTAGTTTTGTAATGGTTAAAACTCTTCTAAACAATTCTTTCAAACAAAAAAACGTGGTAAAATATTGGAGGTTAAACTTAATAATTAGGTGTAAGCAACGTCAAGATGATACTGCATTCGCCAAAATTCGGGGACAATCGATTACGACCTCGTTCAACACTGTTACTCCCATGTCCTTTATATGTTTATGTATTTCTACGTGATTAAACATCTAAATTTTACAGTTTCACTGCTCATAATTTTCGTGAATTCACATCTAAGTATGCAGACCAAAATAAAATACCAAGCTCTTTAAACAAAATCTAAAACTATGTGACAAAGACTGGTTATATTCGTTTATACATCCTCAACTTTTATCATTAGTCGAGTTACATTTAGTAAAGAGCAGGTAGGCATATTGAAGTATCAAAGGGTACGAGACCGGTATTAGTACTGTTCATATTCCAACGCACATAGTAGTCAAAAAGGAAGAGAGGCATCTTGGTGCATCACTAGTGGACAACGGGCTCAGACCACAACGGTGTTATGTTGCACTAGTACGTACAGATTTTATATTCCGCCCAAGCTTATTTTTTAAAGAATTAGGATGAAGAAAAGTTTGGATAACCTTTGGATAAAGCTGAGTCCATATACAGCTACTGGAATAACAAAAGAACATTTTTCAAAGTTTTGTAACGTAACTCCAAAGCGACCGGTTCTACTGATCCTTGATAATCACTTTACTCATTCTAACTTTTGAAAATTTTCCCACATTCGCTTAATTTCAATACCATTAAACACATCACACAAAATCAGCCACTGAATGTCACCTTTTATAAACCCTTGAGAGCTATTTACCATCAAGAATACAACCAATCTATGAAAAGACGGAATGATGAAAAATAATAACCAAACCGATATATCCGAACAATGTGCAAATACGTATAATGGGAAATAACGATGATAAAAATTAATTAACTCAACCCTATCGCATACCGCAATATCTATTACCCCCCGCAAGTCAACCAGGGCCCAGCGGAACAGTCAGAGCTGGGACGATTGCAGTTAAAAAGTAATCGGTTACCGATTACAATTGCTTTGCTCAAATAGTAATCGATTACCGGTTACTGATTACTCTTAAAATTGTAATCGCTTACAAATTACTTTTGTAATCGCAAAGTAATCGCAATACCGATTACAAAAACAATTACTTTATTAGGTACTTGGAGAATGTTATGTTTTCATCTAATTTTAAGTCACACCAGGTTACCGGTGACCTTTCAGATAAACTATCTTCATATAACAATTTAGTCTCTTTAACATATTACAGATAGATCACAGAACGAGTCATGACGACTCAAAAGTGACACCCACGAGATGCGCACGAAATTCGTACTCTCCAAGCAGTGTTTAACGTTATTTGCATTTATTTCTTCCGAATACTTTCTCTGCCTAACATTGACCCTACTCACGCAACTAAAAGAAACCCCACCCCCCACCTGTCATGCCTGGTTCTGTAATCTGTGCATCCACTATACGCACTGCATTACGTACCCAGAACCGTCTGTCTTGCAATCTCGCCCCACTCCCACTCCGCCGCAGTGAATAAAAACCTCAATAAAAACATTTCTTATCACATGTATCACAAAGTAATCGCGCTTACACAACGTAATCGTGATTTACACAAAGTAATCGTGCTTTTTTAGGAGTGCGGTAATCATGATTACAAATTCGAAAACGATTACAAATTACATGTAAATTGTAATCGATTACTGATTACTCTCTAAAAAAAGTAATCGCCCGCGATTACTGATTACAGCAAATGCAATCGACTACTGTAATCGATTACTTTTTACCCGTAATCGTCCCAGCTCTGGGAACAGCTATAAAAATATTAGGTGCCAGACATGAATTGGATTCAAATTGGATCCCAGTTCGGAGTATGGCTGAGAAGAACCGTTGATGAGAATAAAACCGCAATAAAAGTTAAAAAAAGAAAATCACCAAACGTGTCGTTTAAAGATTTAGTGCCCACACCAAGTCTACACAAGAAATCATGTCGAAAAAAACGACATTTTGCAATATCGATATCAGCACCTTTTAAAGATGAACTAGCAAGCAAAGAGGACAAACGATACAAGAAGAGGAGAGTGTTGCTGGCCTGGGTACTTCCTCGTGTTCCTAAAATTATTCTAACTGCGCTGTTTCTTCTGCGCTTGACACCATGGGTCTTGCCTGTGGAAATGTAGAGCTGCCCTGACGCAAGGCATCCTAATTCTGTATTTTGACCTGGAAGCTTGCCCGTCCTCCTCATGTCATTCAGTAATAGTTGAACAGGGGTTAAGCTCCCAGTCCATTGGTCCCGGTTTGTTGAGCGTTGGTTCCGCTAGAATTTGCTTTGTCCATTGGTTGATATTGAACTAAAAGTGGTTCGTGAGGAGATTTTACGTGATCTTCAGGACTATTACCTTCGTACTCAACGAATATGTGCTTGCTTGTCGCGGTCTTAGTTGAATGGTTATTTTGATGTTGCATTGGTTCGTGCTACTCCTCCAAGACCGCTGATTTTCGCTTGTATTTTCTGCTTGGGCAATTATAATAACTGCTGAATAATGTTTGGAGCTCACCAAGGACATCTTTAGTTTAACCATCGCCGTGGCTAAGAGGACTTCTTTTCTGTGGAGCTACATGCACCCATAACTTTTTTCGTCGCTTCGTGGGCGTTGAATTTGTTGGTTTTACTGGATTTCTATAGTACTAGTGGAGTAGCAGATGGTGTGGATATTATCACATTGCGCAGCGTCTAAACGAGTGGCATTTGACGTTGAAGTTATGCTCCACGTAATTGTAATGTAGACTCTTGTCTTTTACGAAGGAAATCTTGGCCGGTGGTGCTAACTTTGAATGTAAGTTTATTGGATTCTTAATCCGTGCCACTATTCTGTCAGCAGACCCCAGGATACCACTTATGTTCCGAGGTTTGTGATCCAGACACTCGCGAATTGTGTCGATTTATTGGCTCTGCGGACTGCTGCCCGATCGCGGGAACGTCTTGAGTTTTAATTATTAGTTTTGATACCATTAGTTTTCTATTGTTACACCTGCTGTTGAAAATGCCCCATTCTGTTACACAGCTGCACTCTGCTATGTGGAGGTGCTGGGTCAGTTTAGCTCCTTCTCCTGTGACATGACTCTTTAGGTATTCCATTGTTTTCGTCGCCTGTGCTCTCTTCTTGCGCTAATTTTTCTTCTAATCGCTGTAGTAGAGACTATAACTGCTGCATCTGGATGCCTTGTAGTTTGAATCGTTGTGATTGTTCCTTAATGGTCGCCTCACCTTTACATAGTGGCCGATACATTTTGTTCAGGTCTGTCAGGTTTAATGTTTAATATTATTGTATACCTTACTTAACTGCTCAAATTATTTTAACGTGTAGTAGCCATGATCTTCTATTTGAAGTTTCGATTGCTCCTGATGTTTAATGCTTTTTCTCGATATGCCTCTAACGTACTGCGACGCTTGTTTATGTAGGCTTAAATCTTCCGTGATACCGAGTCTTATTTCATATTCACAGTTTATCCATCGCCTTTCCAACTTTGATCGCTAACCAGTTTGTGGAATTTCTCCATTTTTCTTCTATGCCTTTTCCTACAAAGATTCATATTTCTTACCCACTGACTTTAATTTCTGTCGGTATGTGATTGTTGTAGACGCTGGTGCATTTCAAGACAGGGGTTAAGTTTGGTTTGAGTCTTCCTTTTCGGTCTACTACTGGGGCGACTACTGTTTGGCCTCTCGATTTCCCTCGATCGTGGTTGAAGCTTTCTGCATTGGGAGGTTATTTTCGTCTCTCAGTTTGTATGCGTGTGAGGGTAATGTAACGCCTCACACAATTTCCGTTTATCTACAAAGCCAAATATAATCTCGTAACCGCAGCTTTCTAGAATGCTTTCTTCTGTAAGGGGTGCAAATCCTTCCGTAGTACTGGGGGATCGCAATATTTCCTTCTTCCTGAACGTCGCGATCATGTTTTCACTGCTTGTTGCCCGCGGTGTGCTTTTGTTTGTGACAAATTTGGATCCGATTACACGAATAACGAATAGGCTTCCCAATACATTTGTAAAAACTGTAAATCATATTAAACTTTAATCTTCTAAACCGGAGACTTCAGTATGAAATGATGGGAAAGTAGACGCGCGTCTTAGACAATTTGGTACCTTTATGAATTAGCGTAATGATTGATAGTAGGGTGCTTATTAAGTATGTATTGTCAGCTATCGAAGGAGATCCTTCCAGTACAAGAAGATAGCGTCTACGCAGTGAACAACCCAGAAGCCTGGGTCAGCTGATGTCTCAACGGGCCCAAGCTTCTTTAGAACTTAACTTTTTTGTTTGTTAACGGTTTTCAATCAATATGTTTTTAAAACCTCATTTCGGCATGTTTTAGGCGTTTAATTAGATGTGATATTTGCAAAGTTTAAAAAATACCTTGAAGAGTTTTAAAATTATATTTTTTTTCATAAAACTACTGGCGAATTGCAAAGAAACTAAGACGATATAGAAAAAATTACTAAACATTTTTTACGGGATAACACGTTACGGCTTTATGTGACACATTGTGTAATTTATATAAAAGAATACCTTTTTAAATCCTAACATGTTAAGTGTGCTAGCATCATCATTCTCAAATTTTTCCAGAATTTTTAGTAGTGCACCAATTTTAATAACATTATCAATTTTCTTCTCCAGAATAGCTTCTACTAATGGCAAAAAATATTTTAGGACAACAGGAGTAATATTACACGCTGTAAGGTATAGAAGAATTCCTTGCACCGAATTCATTTCAGTATCCAATTTTTTCCTCTAACAAAAGGTTTGGTATATATAAAATTGGGCGTGAAAAATACATACCTCAGTAACAGCATTAAATAATCTCTTTTCAACTACATTTTCAGTTAAATCAAGATCATCCTTTTCATACCCAAATGATAATAAAAATTGTGTAAAATTATTAAATTCCAGAAAATCACCTGATATTGAAAGTGCGTTTTTCTCTATTTTTGTGTCGTTGACTTTTTTTGTGCCAGATCTTTTTGGTGTCACGCGTCTAGTTTTATGTGAATTCAGCTTTTTGAGTGAAAGTGTTTTGCATAATAATTTCATTCTTCTCGAATTACCTTTAACTGGCTCCGTATATATTGATTTTCCTTGACCAAGCTCTGTTAGAACACTAGAATTCACTTTAAAAACACGAGACATTATGTATTTGAAATTACTGAAAACTGATTTATTTTTATTAATTACATTAAAATTTTCATTGTTTGCTGAAATTCCATTTTTTTTTAAACCAATTTCACTTGTGTCATTTATAAATATCTCCTTACCGTCATTTAAGGGATGTGATTGTAAACCTGTTACTCCTAAACTGAGAAAATCATCGTTTATCAAAAGTCTTTCAATAATCTCTTCTTGTCGCTTACATGCATCTAGCATGTTTTCAACAAGTTGCCTGGCTGTTAAATCGTTTTTTTCTAAATTTACTGAAAGGCAGAAATTCCCTAATCTATCTACATTTCGGAGTGTTTCAAATACTATTTGATCCGAACAAGTATCTAATTCATCACAAGCCTGCTTCCCTGATTCATTTCTTTCTGGTTGATCAATATCAGTATCACTCGCTTTTTGTTTACTTTCTACAGTACCTTCCTCATACTCATTTTCTTTCTTATTATACATATTTCTTCGGATTAAATTATTTGAGCTTCCTCTTGATGTAATCAAGCTGCTTTCGGAATCTTCACATTTGCAAACTGAAGTATCGACATCCGCTAATTTTGATACCAAACACAAGTCTTCTGTTTTCGAATTGCTATCTACCGCGTTGCTTTCCTTTTTATTAGATTCTTGGGACATTTTATAAAGAATTTCAATTTCTTTAATTATTTTACTTATGGTTGTTTGGGATTCGTTTGCATCTGTTTGTTGGTGGCGGAATGATTGAGACAGATTTTCAAATAAAGGAATGGAAGACTCCGATATATCTAAACTATTTTCACTTTCACAGATATTTTCATAAATTAAGTATTCTGGGGCAAATACCTTAAGCGCTTCATTTAAATTTTCTGTTTCTGTTATGCTTGAAATTGTAGTATCAGAGTAAGGCTTTTTTAATTTATCCAATGGCATAATTGAACTCTGATTATCGCAATTGTCCACACTTTTTGCTTTTCCTAAAGCCACATTATCTGATTGATTTTTAAGACAAAAATTTACCTTCTGACCATATGCTAAATTTTCCGGTACATCTTCAAACCTTACTTGGGATTCTTTATCAAACTTTTTGGTATAATTTAGTTCTCGTATGAAGATTTGAAAAGATTCTTCTACAAGTGACTTTAAACACTCTTCTAAGACCTCCTCTCCTGCCGATAAATTTACATTGTTAAAAAACAGTTTGATTGCTGATGTTATAAACTCTTTGAATGATAAGTCTGAAAGTAATAAATCCATCAGACTTTGGTTTAGTACAGAATTTGATGATTCTGTTTTTGAAAATTGTTCATTTACTTCTTCATTTACCTTAGGTTCCAGATGGCAACCATTTCGCACTATTACTGTATTATTAAAGGTCTCATTTCCTTCTGTTCCATTAAATTTTGTTTCTAATTCGTTAACAGTATTGAAACTTTCGGGTTTCCAATTAAAAGGTTTATGATTATTAGTATTATCTTTTTCTGGGTAATTATCAACATCGCAAAGATATTGCGATTCACTTACACATTTTTGGTTTGGTTTTACACTCGTAAAAAGTTCAGTTGTCTTTTCAATGTAATTTCCAAAATATGTTCCATTATTAGCAGCAATTGCAGAAATGGGAATATTGTGTTCAGTAACATTACTTAAAAACGTGTTTTTACTGTTACAACTGTCGTATCCACTTTCTGAAAATGGTATATCGTTTACTAAAAAATGATTGCTTGGGAACACTTTCGGCTTATACCCACAATCTAATAGTGGATATTCCTTATCTAACTTAACGTGATTGTTAAAAATTTTAAAAGATTCTGGAGAGACTACTTTTGTTGATTGTATTTCCTTTTTTAATGTTTTCTGATACATTTTATCAATTTTGAAAACTACATAATTTCCATCTCGCTCTTTTTCTTCTTTTCTAGATAATCGTGGTAGGCTTATTGATAAACTAGGCATTTTGTAACTATGCTTTGAGTTGTAATCATTTTCAGGAGGTTGTGGTTTTTCACAATGAGTATTTCCATCATCGCTCGTTTTACTGGTACTTTCATTCAGTTTCAACACACGATAGAAATTAAACGTGTGTTTCGATTTATGATGTTTTTTTTCAAATGATTCATTACATTTTATTTGTTTGTTCCCCTTTTTTTCTGCGTTAATAAACAAATTTTCTTGGAGATTACCGGGATTATTTTTTGAAAATTCACTGGCGCCCAGTAAATTCACTTTTGCGCGTGATAATTTCTTTAAATCATTTTTAGATAATTCCGTATTGTTAAACTGTACTAAATGACTACGGTTTAATTTACTTTTTAATTCTTGATTATGAGAAACATTTTTTACTTTTTCCAAAGGTAAATCAATATAGTCCTTGCCTGCAGATCGAGGAAGTCTAATTACGTTTGTTTTTTTGTTTAAAGATAAGCCAGAGGGTATGGAAAACAACGATTTCTTACTAAATACGCTTATAGCACTTGAGGTTTTTTCAAATTTCTTTCTGAAAACATCCAGTGTATTAGGATGATCCGCCATAACAGTAAAAGTTTGATATACGTTCTCTTTATCACTAGTTGGCAGTTTAAGGTTTGTTTCATTTAATTTCATTTGCTTTTTAACTGGTTTTACAACTAACGGTTTCGAAGAATCAGAATGAGTCATAATTACTTTATAATCATTACGTTGCCCAATTTTTTCCTTACTTTCAGCTTTTGTAACTGTACTATTCTGTATGGTTAAGTCTTCAGAGTGCTTTTGAGCATTTTTTTGTTTATTAATTCTTTCGATAAATACTGGTAAATTTGAAAAATGTGGTTTATTACTAGGTTGACCATCAGTATTGCGCTTTGGTGTTTTTTGTCGTTTTAGTGATTGGCCGTACATTTTTCTTTTTTCAAATGTACTTAACGCTTTGTTATCCGTTTGAAAAATGTTATTACAATTTACTTTAGTACTAGCTAAACTTGTTTTTGTATCACTGGTTAACTTCTCTGGATATCGCCGAAACGTACCTTCTTTGTTTTTATTGTCTATTGCTATAGGTGCTGATCCCGGTTTAAGGCCAATTGTGTGATCACCATAGTGCTTATTCCACGTTATTCTTGGAATCTTACTAGCATAAAATCCAATCTTCGACCTAACACTAAGATCCAATGACTTTTCTATGGATTCAGACGATATTTGTTTCACGGGATTTACAAACTCCAGATTAGGTTCTGGATTGCTTAGATTGCAACTGCTAACAATTATCACTCTTTGGGTGTTAAAAGGATTTCCACAATTCATTTTTTTGTTATATTTTTCAGTTTTTTTGTTTGTACAATCACCTTCATTATCTCCGCAGGTAATTGGTTTTTGCTTGATATCATTCTCTGGTTTAGAAACAAGTTGTTCTTTCTCCGTACTGTTTATTACTTTATTGTTATTTTCTACATTTCTCAAGCCTTGGTGTGATTTATTAACTAAATCCGTTTCTTTATTTTCATGTTTCGCATTTAAGATCAACGTCATCATATTTTTCATATTCATTAAATTCAATGTTTGAATTTCATTTATAATGCTTTGCTTTACAGATTCTGTTAATTGACGAATATCATCCTCCTTTAGGCATTTCATACTAGTAATTGAGGGCTCTGATTCTTCTCTAAAGTCATCTCTTATAGAAAATGAAGTGTTCACTGTGTGTACATTTAATTTTTTAGGATTTGAGCGATCCTTTTGTAATATTTGTGCATCTGTAAAATATCAGTTATTAAGAATCTATAATTACAAAAATATAAAAAATATTAATTGAATAGATGTCACTGCAATTATTATGGCTAATTTGCACGTATTTTTTAGTAAGTGCCTTATTTATGGTTATACTTAAACAATAATACATGTTCATAAATGATTAGATTCGATTCCCATTACCGTCTGCTCTGAATACTCATATAGCGACGTGATGGCATTCCGCCTATTCAGGATAGGGTGGTAAATTCTCCCCCTGATCTAAAATGACCGCATCTAGCCTCAATTCCATCATGTACACACACACTTAATGAATTCGTGGGGAAAATCTAGCATGGCTGATGAAGCTAGGAATGCTCAAGCAGCCCCCCTCCCCATTGCTGTTGGAGAAGAAATAAAACACATGACTTCTTTTTCCATAAAGAATTGAGTTTAACTAAGGAATGTTGAAAACATGGTACAGGGGAATGTCGTTTCTCTCCTCCCCCGCCCCTCATATTTTGTCCCCTTGGCAGAATTGTTATTTTTTTTGAGATAATCTGATCTTAAGTAAAACGTAAGCTAATTTTAATTAAACTACATATTTTAAAAATTATTCAACGCTAAAAAAAGTTTGGACAATGTCTCTTTCTACGAGCTTCATACAATATTTTTCTACTTTCACTAAAAAAACGGTTTCACTAAGTGACCATAAGTGTCGGAAAATAAAAAATATTTTATAATAATGTAATATTTAATATTTCATTATGACTCATTATCGGTGTTAGCATGATTTGCTGGATATTAAATTTAAATTTCATTTACTTACTTAAGTGACAAGCCAGAATAATTTGTAGTAGCTAAGAAGCACGTTTGTTAA
The DNA here is from genome assembly GCA_036346205.1 of Vesta saturnalis. Taxonomy (NCBI): domain Eukaryota; kingdom Metazoa; phylum Arthropoda; class Insecta; order Coleoptera; family Lampyridae; genus Vesta; species Vesta saturnalis. The sequence goes on from JARFJB010000001.1 coordinate 7,256,903, forward strand.
CTGTATCACATTTCGGGTAAAAAAAAACTAAAATATAGCGATAGAGTGCGCATTACATAACCTTTGCACAGTCGATAGCAACAAAATGTACTTTTTACCTTCCAACTGACATTTATATATTATGTAGGTATAGAAGGTTATGCAATCAACTTTTTTTCACTGACGCTAAATCCATATATTTTCAATTTTCAACATTTGACAAAGTTTGGCCGAGATCGGGCATAATGATGTCGGTGTGTGTGTGTGTGTGTGTGTCTGTGTCTGTGTCTGTGTCTGTGTCTGTGTCTGTGTCTGTGTCTGTGTCTGTGTCTGTGTCTGTGTCTGTGTCTGTGTCTGTGTCTGTGTCTGTGTCTGTGTCTGTCTGTGTCTGTGTCTGTGTCTGTGTCTGTGTCTGTGTCTGTGTCTGTGTCTGTGTCTGTGTCTGTGTCTGTGTCTGTGTCTGTGTCTGTGTCTGTGTCTGTGTCTGTGTCTGTGTCTGTGTCTGTGTCTGTGTCTGTGTCTGTGTCTGTGTCTGTGTCTGTGTCTGTCTGTCTGTGTCTGTGTCTGTGTCTGTGTCTGTGTCTGTGTCTGTGTCTGTGTCTGTGTCTGTGTCTGTGTCTGTCTGTGTCTGTGTCTGTGTCTGTGTCTGTGTCTGTGTCTGTGTCTGTGTCTGTGTCTGTGTCTGTGTCTGTGTCTGTGTCTGTGTCTGTGTCTGTGTCTGTGTCTGTGTCTGTGTCTGTGTCTGTGTCTGTGTCTGTGTCTGTGTCTGTGTCTGTGTCTGTGTCTGTGTCTGTGTCTGTGTCGTGTCTGTGTCTGTGTCTGTGTCTGTGTCTGTGTCTGTGTCGTGTGTGTCTGTGTCTGTGTCTGTGTCTGTGTCTGTGTCTGTGTCTGTGTCTGTGCTGTGTCGTGTGTGTGTGTGCTGTGTGTGTGTCTGTGTGTGTCGTGTGTCTGTGTCTGTGTGTGTCTGTGTGTGTGTCGTGTGCGTGTGCGTGTCGTGGTGTGCTGTGCGTGTGGTGTGCGTGTGCTGTGTGGTGCTGTGTGGCGTGTGTGCGTGTGCGTGCGGTGGCGTGTGCGTGTGGCGTGTGCGTGGCGTGTGGCGTGTGGGCGTGTGGGCGTGTGGGCGTGGGCGTGTGCGTCGTGTGCGTGTGTCGGTGTGTCGTGTGCGTGTGTGCGTGTGGCGTGTGTGTGCGTGTGGTGTGTGTGGGCGTGTGGGCGTGTGTGGCGTGTGGTGCGTGTGGTGCGTGTGCGGCGTGGGCGTGTGGTGCGCGTGGGCGTGTGCGTGTGGGCGTGTGGCTGTGGCGTGTGGCGTGTGGCGTGTGTGCGTGTGTGCGCGTGTGCGCGTGTGTGCGGTGTGCGTGTGTGCGTGTGTGCGCGTGTCGCGTGTGTCGCGTGTGCGCGTGCGTGCGGTGCGTCGCGTGCGTGCGCGTGTGTGCGGTGCGTGCGCGTGCGCGGTGCGCGTGTGCGCGTGTGCGCGTGCGGGTCGCGTGTGCGCGGTGCGCGTGTGTGTGCGCGTGTGCGCGTGTGCGCGTGTGCGCGTGTGCGCGTGTGCGCGTGTGCGCGTGCCGTGCGCGTGTGTCGCGTGTGCGCGTGTGGCGTGCGTGTGTGTGTGTGCGTGTGTCGCGTTGTGACGGTACCGATGTACTTCCAGAGTGGCAGCCTGCGCTTCATCGTTCGTTAAGCACGTTCATTTCCGTGCGAGTTGATAGAAGGATTTAGCGGCCGATGGGTATTGGGCGTGGTGTGTGTGATGTTTTATGTTTGATCCACGATATATCCAGAAGCAACAGAGTACTTCAAATTTCGTATTTAAGCACGTTTTCATTTCTCCTGGAGTTGATTAGAAGGATTTAGCGGCCGATAGGGGGGTTTATTTGGAGCAGTTTTTGATGTTTATCAATTATTTTTGAAATAACTATATATTTCCAAGATATAACAAAATATTAAATATGTAATTTAATTAAAATTAGTTTACGTTATTACGTGCAGAAACGATAAGCGGAGATGGGTCACTACTTACCTGTGAATGTAAGGAATCGCCGGCGTGAGACGGTTCGGGCGAGATCAAGAAAGTTCCGGTAGAGATAAAAAGGACGCCAGGAGTCGCTCCCCAAAAGACAAAACTCACTGTTATTCCAGCTACTGAATAACGATGTCAGAAAGAGGCGAGTAGGTAACCATAGGAAGAGAGGAGAAACTAATAGGGAAAAAGAAAAGAATGTGGAATCAAATAAAACCTATAATTATTAGATACCATAAGAATATACATAAAAATTAAACGTATTTCAAAATAAATAAAGTGTAACAAAAGAAAAATAAATTGGGAATTAACACCAAAAAGGAGGTAAGTACGCAATTAAACAAAAAGTAAATTTTTAAGTGTATAACGTAGATACGTTGGTCAATTTAAAGATTTGAAGAAAACAAAATAAAAAGAAAATACCGACAACACAAAAGACAAAATTAATCCGAAAAACGTTAAAAGTGTGAAAGGATAACTTTATAGTAAATTATAATTATAGATAAATAGGAACCTGATTAATTTCGAAAGGCCTTTTTAAGCCGGGTTATTTTAATGCGACGAAAAAATTGTTAAATGATAATTGAAATTCAGAAATACTTGATATGTCCTAACAAAAATTTAATTTAAGAAATTTGAAAGAGAACATTAAGAAAAAGAATAAAATTTAATCAATTACCAATATCAAATTAAAATTTAAAGGATATGGAAGGTATCTAAAGCTAACCTACTGTACGCAGGTTTGTTTGATAATTAATACGTCACAAACATTAAAAGATAAAGATATGGCCGACAGCTGTTTACAAAGCGGTCGTCGTTAAAAGAACGATTTACACAAAAATTAAATTAAAGATCTAATGAAAAGTAAGTAATTTAGTAATAAAATAATACATTATTTTTAACAAGTATAATTATACATTGCAAACAAAAAAAAACTAAGAGAAAGGAAGAGGAAAAGGGATTTCAGATAAGGTTAGAGGTAAATAATATTTTAGCGAAAGCAAGGAGTTGTTCTAGTAGTTTTTCTTATTTTAGTATTAATGAAAGGAGCAGAAAGGAATTAAGCTTATAGGTGTGAAAATTATGACCTTTTTGTTGATTTCTACGACGATGGATGATATTCTACTTAAGTTATTTTTCTACAAGATGAACCAGAGATGTATGAAGATGGAATTTCTAGGTAAGTTACAGCATATACAAGTACAAATGGTATACTCTTAAACTTCTTTTAGTTGTATAAAAAAATATGGAACAAAAACTACAATAACCAGGACAAAAATAACTGCAAGTGCAACTGCTAGGTCAAACGAAAGTTCAAAGGAATGTTCAAGCTGAAAATTATAATGAATCATTAGAAAAGGCTGTTCGTGATACATTGTATGAATCGTACACTTCAAAACCGTATTATGCGAAGAAAACAATGAATACTCAGCACTCTCGAGTAGAAAATTTATTTTCTTTGTGAAACAATTCCTTTTTAAATGTCCTTCTGGCGAAGATTGAAAATTAATTCAGAAACTTATTGAGGAATGCTTCAGCAACCAAACATCAAAGTTAACTCAATCAGAAAACTTACATGTACAAAGAAAGAGTATTATATCTATAAACTAGCCAAATGTGTGTTAAAATGAAGAGATTAGAAATTTTGAATAGCCAAATGTAAAGTTAAAATGTAAGAGATAACAAATTGTTGTAAAACCATTGTAAAAATAAAAGATATTTTGTATAAAACTATAGGCAACCAAAAGTACTTCAATGTATATATAATTATATAACATTAGGGTTAATAAAAAAATGTAAAATTCAATCCAAATTAAATGAATAATTAAAACCTTGAGAAACCTTTGTTACGTTTCAATTAAGTTCAGATTATCTTAAAAACGGTTAAATTTAACATGCTCAAAATGAGTTTTCTGCAGGAAAATTACAAGGAATTAGAAAAACAAAAAATAATTGCAATTGCAGTGGTGTAACAAATTCTTCTGTAACACGCCAATGGAAAAAATGTTGAAAACAAATTTTGCGCCAGAATTTGAGCGTTTATTATTATATAATTCTTTTTCATTTTAAGATAGGTTTCATCTGTAAGCGCTGTCAATCGAATTTAGTACACCCTGTATAACACTAATTGGTAACCATTCACTATATTATAATCGTATTATTGTATAAATCCACGGAACAAATTAACACAAACAGATGTTATCGACACCTCCTTTGCCATATATGTATTCAAATTTTGACGTAGAAGCCATTTTGCAAATAAGAAATGCACATTAAAAAATAGGAATTGGGTTTCTGTACAAAGTATGCTACTTTTCAACCGTAAATTTAGAAATTTAATTATTTTGGTTGCTGACCTATTATCTTCCTAATAGCGGAAATTTGATTTAATGCATTCTGTTTTTAAAAAATGTGCATCAAGACATCATTTATGTGCTGATGTCCTCAAAACTCCTATCTAAGTGAAGACAATGGCAAGTATATCTGCACCGTCCTGTTTAATCGCCACCTTCTTTAGATATTGTCTAGAACAGTGGACGGCTAACTCAGTGATAGCAATTCAATGTAATTTGAATGGCTAAACGTCATGTGAAGGACCGTGTGCGTTGGAACACCTGATATTTGCTCATACGCCCTTAAAGATAGGCATGACCTGTAAATATATCATACACGTGACGAATCATCAACTTTTGAACAAAGGTATATAATAATGATACTGTTAATTTCGTTCAAATACAAAATTCTGAGCGACGAATTGAGATAGAATAGTTAACTATCGGTCCAGTATAATAAAATATGGAAAATAAAAACCTAATTCGACACAGGCAACATCGTTAAACGCATCTTGTTCCGTAATAGTGAACTTGAGGTCGCCATTATTAACGACAGTAAGAGTTTATATATGTAAGAGTTTTTTGATAATTCATAGAACTAAAATATCTCGGTGAAGTTGAATGAGAAATTTTTTACTTGATCCCAATGTCTAAATGCTCCAGGTCTAGATATGGTCGACTACAGTTTCGTCGCTTCATGAAAATTGTTTAATCGATCTGTTGGGATGTTTAGTGTAGATTTTCATAGTTTCTTTAAAATACGGTCGCACCTTTCACAGGTATAATACTTGTATCAATATCTACTTCTCATTTGTTTGCATTTAATTACAATTATTTCAAGTAATACTTTTACTCAAAAGTTAAACCTATAAAACCTTCATTAATCGTGGTTTTATTTGTAAAAGGATAATAGTATATGTAGCACAGAACTAATAAAGGAAAGTTACCTACCACTGTTACCATATACTTTAAGCCAACTTGTATAGAAAAGTTTGTATTATCCCCATCAAAATAAAAATTGAGCACACGATTAATCTCGAAAATACGTGTAAACTAATCACCAACAGAAATAATTAATGCACCAAAATTCTATCCTATTCCGCTGGCATGTTTCACTTCCGGCATCTGCCTCAGTACCATAGCCAAAATAAAACGTTTTGATTGGTTGCAATATAACGTCCGAATGAGTGCCGAGATGGTGGTCGGAATAGCGACTGTGGGGTGCTCATGCTATAGTTGGAATTAACCAGTATTATTTGCATAAGCACCACTTGCTGAATTGTGATATGCGCGATTTTCTTCTAAATATACTGCATTAACATAAGTAGGTATGGAAAAACCATTGCCTCGTTTCGTAACTTATTTCTTCATGATAAGTGTATTCGAAGTGATATAAAAAGTGAACAGGACTTGCGCAAATGAGTAGAAGAATATGGTGTGTTTAGCGAAACAAATTGGAACATTAAAAAGTACATTAAGTCAGATCAATTTGTAGTTGGGTAGGGCTTAATAATAATAATAAATCAGTACAGCAGGTATGCATGTGGTTTTTCCAGAGTTTCTTGTTTTTTAATAATTGTGGACCTGAACAGGCGAAATTTGGCTTATCGTGCCAAAGCACTCGGGAACACTTAAGAGGATGGATAGAGGGACATTGAATTTTCAAGAGACGTATAGAAGAATGTCGATTGCGCCCGTTTGGTACGACAAGTGGAGATTTGTACTACATACTGATGATCTGAATGAGCGAACCGAGTATTCCTAGCAAAGGTAGCCCGGGATGGTATCAAATCATGTAATTCAGCAGCGCAATAGCCATTGTAATACCAGTAATATAAAGAAAGAACTAAAACCATTCTTCTATGCTCAACGGACGGTATGTCAGAAGTTAAGATCGGGTCATTGAGACACTAGTTTGATACAAATAAATCCACAAAAACATTGGCTTTGTCTACAGAATCAGTAACTACAGATCCGTCAAAAGATGTCAGGAGAAATGAAGATGTACCAATGTTTTTACTAATGGCTTTAGCTAAAGACCAAAATTTACGACTGCCGAAAGGAGATGTAGCTAGTTCATTGCATTTTCTTTGTTCAAACAATTTTTTAGCTTTAGTGATACACTTTTGCAGATATTTCTAGCACCAACGTATTCTGCATGACTCTCGACCGTTTTATTAGATTTCCATTTAATGTAAGATTTATTTTTCAAAGATATTGAATCAGTACAAGCCTTATTGAACCAAGGTTGGGAACGTGAATGACCTATACGATTCTGTTTTTTGGGAATGTATAACTCCATGCCCATTAGGATGGCTGCAAATACTGAAAGAGCAATGTCCGAAGAAGTGGACGGCTTAAAACAATATTCACGACATGGAAAAGTTGTAAAGAGGTCAGACTCCATCTTAGCTGACTTGAAACACCACAAGGTTCTATTAGTGTTGCGAACAACGGCAGTATTAGGGACGGTAGAAATTATTTCTATTAGACAGTGGTCAGTTAGACCTAGAGGGGAAAGAACGGAAGTTTTATAAACAAGTGGGTTTGATGTAACGAAGAGATCTACAATATGTGGAGTATGGCTAGGGTTATCAGGGATTATTGTGGGTTCAGAAATCATTTGTGTGAGATCACAAGCAATAGTAAATGTTTATGCACTATGACCAGCTGGATTAGTAGTAGATGAACATAAGGCCAATTAGAGTTATATTTGAAATTCCCTACAAGGAAGTCTTAACAGTTACTGTCATTATGATACCTATAAATGCAACAGTAAAAGTTCACAAATTTGGGACCAGAATGTTTAAACCAAATCACGTCTTTTTTTCCAAGGAAGAAATCCTCTTGTAAGCAATGCTGTCCTTAATATAGGCACATACGCCTCCTTTATATCGAAAGTTAGAGTGAAGATTGTATTGGGGATGTTGCAAGTCGGGTGAATCGGAGCTTTCAGAGAAGACTTGTTTCAGATAAAAACAAAATGTCAGGTTGTAATTGTTCAAGATGTTGGTGAACAGCGTTAAGATTAGACCTGATACTGCGAATCAGAAGGTTACAACTTTCGATGACCCAAGTCGCTTGTGCCCTGCTCTCCCGGACATCCGAAAGGGACAGGATTTTACGTCCGGTATTTGTTACCCTAGAAACCACATCCATCTTTTTAGGAACACAGCGAGGTTGAAAAGGAAGAATAAGTATGGGTATATATTAAGGATGAAGAAAAGGTAACCGGCAGCCCTTACCGAGCTCAGAAAATCGGATAAGAATAAGAATATTGACTGATAAAAATATTGATTAATCTTATTTTATTATACCTACTTGAATAATCCTCTTATGTTTAAGGATCGATTGCCAGGACTAATAGTATTTAAGCAGGAACACAATCACTCCGAGACTTCCGAATCGTTACCGTATTTAAGACCCTTAGTGTAAAAGAAGCAATTAGTTTACACGAGTTTGGAATTGGAAGAGGGAGAAAGTTCACTAACCATTGCTTGTGGCTCAATGAATCCAACAAAACACGCAGTTTATGGTTGGTACCAAAAGTGGAGAACTTCTAATTTATAGCCAATAACAGAAACGGACATTATTGGAATAAGTGGTTTAATGGATTATAATTAACATAAATTTTAGGTTCTTCGAAAAAAGCAGACTATATAAAAAGAGCAAGGAATAATAGTAGAAATTCAAGAGGAACCATTTGCAAAATTTGCAATTTGCTAAGGATATTTCTTTTACGAACAGCACATCTTCTTGCGACGCTGAAAGCCATACAGTGACTTTTCTTTTGACGTCTTGTCGAATAGGAACGGTGCCACTAGCTGTCGTCATAACACAAGGTCAGCGCACAGAGGATTATGTAGTAGGTTATAGTATACTTAAACGTGTAGCACCAGCAACACTTTGTTCTCAGCAATATCCGAAAGTAATAGTCACTGATGATAGCGACTCAGAGAGACAAGCTATAAATTTGGTTTAGCCAAATACAAAAGCTTCGTTATGCCGTTTTCACGGATGTCAGTCTGTCCCGCGTTGGCTGTGGGATAAACACAACTATGTACTTAAAGAACGTAGGCAAATTTCTAGGAGTTATTGCAGTAGTTTCACCTTATCCAAAGTGGATAACGTATATGTCTAACTATTGGAAAAGGTGGTAAGATTGGTCGCTGGCATTCAGGAGTCTTTTGACCATTGTCTTATTAAGAAACAAAGTAAGAGCACTAATTACTGAAACGTTCCTGTTTAAATAAAGAAGATATAGTTGAGTTGGATACAAATTCCAAGCGAAAGCAGTCGTGAAATAATGTACGATGTTCCGGTAACACCTGGATTTTGGTCTTACAAAAAGGAAAGATTAGGCAAGTTTTGCAAATTCCAATCAGGAGTTTATGAGCATTTTCAAGAAAATTTTCCCAATGCGACCTCTATTACTGCACAATCAAAATTTTTAATGGCTAAACTTGACTTTGGAGAAAAAAATGTTATGCCAATTAAATTCTATGAGCCATTACGATCAATAGAAATTCCATCAACTACTGCTTCAAATCTGCACTTACACCAAATAACGAAACATTCAGCAAAAAAATAAAGATTTTTCAAAAACAGAGTGTACAGAATTTATGACTTTATTACAATCTCGCCATGATACAGTGACACTTCTTCACAGATAATAAATCTGGGCATACAACGCTTAAAAAATTTCGAATCGCTTGGGAATTTAACACGGCTACTGTTGCAAGTTATCTACCTGGAAAACATACATCCGTCATCCGACAGTGAAGGACGATTTTAATCCAAGGAACAAAACGTTCTCAGGTGGTCCAGCTCCGAAAGATTAGTCAAAACGAAGAAAAACCAAAAGGCCTACAAATTTGCAGCTTAATGCTGCAGCAATGTTCCAAACGCAACAGGGCATTAATTTGTATTGACCTATTAAGTACGAGTTTTTTTTTGTTGTTTAATGCATGTTGCTTGATATTCTTTATGTATCTTATGGCACTTAAATGGTATTAATTCAAGAATGCGTTTGGATACTATTTGAATATATAATAATCGCCGCTTTTAGTTGGTTTGATCTCGGCACTCCATAGACGCTTCCAACCACGATCTTGGCGTTATATTGCAACCAATGAAAACGTCTAATTTTGGCTATAGTGCCGAGATAGATGACGGAATTGAAACATATACTCCGTACAGTACATTTGTAATGCATTTTGAGTAAATCTATAGTACACTTTTACGCATATTAAGATAAATCAAAAATATTAAAAATTACCTTCATCGTTAGATCCAGCAAATAAAAGTTTCGACGATGATTTATCTTTATTTATTTCTTCCATGAATCCTTCATTTTTCATTATGTTTTTCAATTTATTGCCTTTTTCATTTTCTTTAAACTGTTTTAGTACCACATTGTTTTTTTCAACAACATTTTTCTGTGATAAGTTACTATACTCAGAACCTTCTAAAGTGTCTTGCGAAATAGTCTCTTCAGTAATTTTTGTTAAAGCTGCACTCATAATTTCTGTTGGGAAACTATTTTGTTCGCTTATTCCTTCAGTTACTGAATAAACCAAATTAGGATTTGTTTGATATTCAGATGCTTTATTAACGTTTGAATACCTAAATTCACTTTCCAAACGTTTATCACTATCAGAATTTAACGAAATCCCACTTGACATTGATACTCCAGAGGCACTTGATAAACGTTTCTCTCGTAAAGACTCATCGAAACTGGGTAGCTTTAAATTTGAGTTACTTGCACACTTTTGATCCTTAATAATGTGTTGCACATCTCCAGAGATCTCCCTAGTTGATTGCGCGCTAGATTGTAATCGTTTTTTTCTGTTATCTTGCATATTTCGGCCGCTCATCATTCGTAAACGAATTCCGTTATTATGTGTGTCAACAGCTGATAACGTCTTTTTTTGTGGGATTTTAGATTGATTTTTACTAATACTATCGCTTCTGCTATCTAAAGAATCATTTGACAACTGACCCTTATTTTCTACGCTTAAAGATGAGCTTACAATTAAAACATTACTATTGGATTTTAGCGCTTTATTTTGGATATGGAAAGATAAAGAGTGTGGTATAGTCCTCATAGAACTGTCATAAGTTTCCTTTTGTTGCGTGGAGACACTCACTGGTAAATTATTCTGTCTTCTAGTCTTAAACAGTAGTTCAGTTTCCTCTGAAAGAAGTGATCTATGTGCAGTTACAGATACATTTTGTTGAATAGGATTTTTAGATTCTTTATCCATAGAATCTGATTTTAAACTGTCCACATTTTTTTCATGTGTTGGTTTTATTTCCATAACATTTGTTATAGCTTTTTTTAAATTCAGAGTTTTTGGTACAACATGGAACTTCTCTTGATCATTGTGCTCTTTATGTTGTGGTGGTAAGTATTTTAATGCAGCAATCGCATCTTGATCAGACATCAGTAATTTTGCAGATGATACGTCATTTCGATCTTCTGGTATTGGATTAAGATGTGTACGTTCATCAACCAAATTCATTAAATGAAGTGTTGATTCCGAACTAGTTACCGAAGATCTGGAAGATTTACGCATCCTGTGATTTTCCTTTTTTCTAGTTTGAGTACGACTGCTTCTACATATTTTGTAAGAAACTGGACTGCGCAATTTTGTATTGTAATTCAATAAATCTCTAACTGTATTTGGTTGTATCTCTAAAACTGGCAAAGAAACTACATTTAATTTTTTTGCATCGATTATGTCTGTTTTGGTCATATACTGTGGTGCAAGAGGTAAATCTCTTTTTGGCAACTCTATATTATCCACCTTAATTGCAACATTTTTTTTAATATGCTGATTAACCCGATAGATGTGTTGCTTATGGAAGTTGTTTATTTTATCTTCAATATTCTCACTTGCTTGACAATTCAAGTACTTAACACAATTGTCTTTTTTGTTGATCGCATTTGGAAGTAATGCACTTAAACTGCTTAAATGCGATTCCGCTGAAGAATTCACATTAACAACAGGCTTTACATTAAGTTGTGAAAAACTAACTTCTTTTCGTACATCTTGGCTTGAATCTAGGCAAAATAATCGATTTCTTGTTGGTAAACAATTGGGTCTAATGTAAGAATTGAAATTACACAATGGACTTTTGGACAAATTCATTTTGGTTAAAATTTTTGTTTCGTCGTATTCTTGTTCTTGCATTATTTCATCCAATCTGACAAACTTTGGAATTTTATTAACTTTAGCACAATGAATATTATTTATCCCTGTTACAATAGCATCTAAAAGGATTAAATCATTTTTCTTTTTAAAAATTTTTTTTAGGCCAGAAGACACTGTGCTTTCCGACGTGGATGCAATAGTTTTTTCGATTCTAGGACTTAAACAATCTTCCTTCTGACATTTTTCTTTATTATTTGTGCGCAGGACTTCTTCTAAATCTAAAACGTTGGACGCTTGTTCACATGGTTTCTTATACGTTTCCGCATTATCACTGTTTCTCCACTTTTGTATATTTCTATCTAACGCTTCAACTGCTTCTTTAGGTAAAATATGTTTATGTTTCAAATACGCTTTTTCTATATCATCCAATATAACCTTCTTTTTTTTATCAGTTTCAGAATCTTTGCTAGGTTCAACAATAAACTTACAGTTATTTCGACTACTAGTTTCAGTTAATTCTTCAACTATTGCATATTCTTTTTTTTCCCGTTTAGAGCTTATTCGTTTATCTTCCTTACTTTTAGATCTATTTTGAATGTTAATATCACTGTTTTTATATTTTTGATCTTTATGTTTCAATTTAGTTGAAATTATTTTGGCTGCGTCAGAGTCTCTTTTTTTTCCTTCTCGTTTCAATTCAGCGCTACGTGGTTTTCGTTTGTGTTTTTGTGGAACACTTGGAGCAACCGATAAGCTTTCCGTGTTAGTACCGCCATCTGCCGCTGAAACATGATTTTTTGTTAGTACCACTACCTTTTCGTGATTTGTTTTTCCATGGATAATTTTGTTATCAAGCTGCGATCTTTTTTTTACTTCTACACCATTAGTACATTCAGTTTCATCTTTGGTACGAATAAATGTACGGATTTGCTTTTCATTATTGTCTACATTTTCGTTATGTAAGTATTCATCGTCAAAATATGAGTAATCGTATTTTTTTGATAGATTACTGTTAGATCCTTCTTGTGTATGTGGACTAAGCTTAAATTGATGCGCTCCTGTTATTATATAAATTTCTTTCTTACCTCTACGCATATGTTTATTACCAATAACTGCTTTTAACTGCTTTTTTAATTCCTCAATTCTTTTATGTTTTAATTGAGTATTGGATGTTTGAACTAATTTGCTTGTGGTTGGCTTCATACTAAAAAAATTTGAGTTTTCCTTTGATTTCAGAGAACACACTTCATAATCAATGTCTTGTGATCTAGTTTTTAAACAATGATCCTGAGAAAATTGACTTGTATCAACGGTTTGGTTAATGTTACTTACATCACTACTATATAATCTAGGATCAATTAAGTTACTACCCTTGCGAGATCGTTTTGAATGTACATGTTCGTTATTGATTAAATCCGATGCGAGTGGTTGAACACGAATATCTTCAGGATCATTCCCAATGGTTTTATTTCTATGATGTGTACTTATATGGCGGCCTTGGCGGGATTTACCGCGAATACTATGGTCATTATCAAACTGGTTAGAGGAATTAACTTTTGAATGTTCACCAAGGCGAATATTACCAGATGCTGGACGGTTTGTGCGTAACGAATGCAACTGTTGATGTACATTGCGAGTAGTCATTTTTCTTCATTTTCAATCTTCCAATTTAGATAAAACCAACTAAAATAACAAAAAAAAACGTGACTTTAAATTTGAAAATGCAATGACAAAATGTCATACTATTTACATATATCTTGCCTCTACTTACCTACTCTGATACTTTTGCCTTAAAATATTTTATGAGCAATTCAGTTTCACCAATCTTCAAGTTTTGTTATGTGGCTAACAACGTTCTATAAAGCGCTTGAAAAGTTGGGATAAATTTCCTGAGCTTAGTTTTTGATCAACAGATTTGAAATTTGGAAGGTGTACGTTTTAGGGTCGCATCTGTCGATTGGTTGTTCTAGATTTTTGAAAATATTGGCGCAAAACGAAAAAAAACATCAAAATTTACGAAATCAAAAATTTAAAACAACGGTTACCTTCAAAATTACTTTTTAAAGCGAAAGTAAAGAAACGCCTTTTTCAAAATTTTGGAAAATAACTGAGTAACTTTTAGATAAAAGTCTTAAATTTTGTCATCTAAGGCGTGTATGCAGTACCTATTGCGTTAACTCCGCCTACTGTTGAGTGCACGTGCACTAGAGTAGTTGGTTTAAGTTTCTTTAGTACCTATTTGCTGTTTTATTTATTATTGTAATATTTGTAACACAGAATCAGGTAAGAGAATTATTATGATTACTGATGGGATTGTGAGAATTATTATAATGAGTAAGTGCCTACAATGATAGTGGAATTGAATTACTGCAATTATATATCAAAACGAATAAAACTATACTCGTAAAAATAGTGAAGTCGTAGCGGTTGAGGAAGCCACCACCAAATCGTGCTATTTCAGCTCCATCTCAGTTGTTAGTACCGGCTTCCACATCTCATGGCGTAGGTATTTGAGATCATCGTGATGCGGACGGACATCCTGAGTACTCACGCTCTCGATATTAGTGGTACATACGTACTGAACAGTCACCATTCATCTCATTGGTGTTTGTAAAGAGAGAAACTGTGACCTTTTTCGTGATCTCCCCCACCCTCAATCTGAATTAACTATAATTTGAGGAGCATGTTCAACCGTATTGTAGAGCCTTGAAACTAACCTTCACTGTGCTTACCTGGAGCAACCATTTGAAAGCCGTAGACGTTCAGCATTCGCCAAAAGACAAGCTGTACCGTATTATTTCTTTGTATGGAGCTCGAGAAATTCCGATGAAGAGGAGATCCCAACAATAATATTCATCTCGAAGAGTTGATAAAGCCGTGTGATTTGAAATATTCCAAGCGTGCGTATTGTGTGTAACGGTGAGAGATGGCTACAGGCTTCACTTGTGCTTCGGTTATTACCCTCACATAAATCGACGCGAACTAACAGGAACCATTTTGTCTAATAGGGAAGAAGATATTGGAGAGAATACGAGTACCAAAGACCGAAGAGGATATACCGCCTCAATAAAACATAGTTGCAGCAGAAGGCAATAAATCTCAGCTGCATAAGCGACTATCCGCATACCGCGAAGAGATGGAGAAGCGCATCGCAACCGACCGACTACTACTAACTCCACTAAGCCGTCCCCACTACCGACTACATTAACAGACCGCAGTATTCAAGTATAGCGCGTGTGTAAAGTGATCCGTTGCTATGACTGATGTAAAACGCTTTCCAATAAGTAGTAATAATACGATGTCTCACTCCACAACTATACAATGTCAATTTTGGTTTATCATAACCTAATGTTGTCACGGTATGTTAGAAGTTTCATTGGATGTAAGGAACCCTTATGTTAGAGTTAAAATTCTTAAGTATTAAATGAAAGTTTGAAATATTTGGTATGCTAAGACGAAAGTTCAATTTTTTCCACTTGTCTAGATAATTCTGTAGCTGAAATTGGTTGGATTCATGCTCAGATAATTTCGGGTTCATCTTCCACTACTTTCTTTTTTAATTATTAGCTGTTTTCGTTTTAGTTCAAAACAGCCAATAACAAAAACAAAATAACGATGCTTTTGAACGAGAGTACAACATCCAGGTTCAGAAAAGTTTCTCTCCATTTGACAAGGTTTGAAAAAGCCAATCAGGACTCAGCATCCTCTTACCTCAACCCCTACTTCTCCAATAAGGTGCGTAGTTGCTGAGAATATCGTTACTTAGTATCCCACACCCTTGTAGCTAGTGGAAGAATCAGCAAAGTTTTCCACTGGGGTTGACTTGCAGGTGTCGGCTTAAGGCAACTCAGCAGCTTCACTAGACGGTTGAATCGGTTCAACGACTCTGATTCTGACCCTGGATGTTGAGTCATCACCATAAACTTCACTTGATGTAGATGTAGGACTTGCTCCTTGACTAGTCAAATTTTCAAGATACTTAAGTAAAGCGTATTTACTGTTTTCCTCTTCTTTCTCTATGGCCTTTTTTCTAAAGTACACACCGCTTGCCTTGACCATTTCCATCAATTTTTAACAATATGGCACTTTTATTCTGTCAGAAAACAATGGATCCTTAAATTTACCTTATAAGAATGCGATAGGTATCCAATTCTGATTATTAATGGTTCTTGCAATTCTTTGGGTAATACTTTAACGCGTAACGTTTCCATTAAACGTTATTAAAGTTTACTTATTTCTATAACGAAAAGTTTATTTACAATAATTAACACTAACTTAAAACGCTAAGAAATTAATTAAAAGGTTTACAATTGTTGTGTGCAATCTACAAATTGAATAAGTTCCATCGTTAACATCTGTCCGAACAACCGTATCAGCCTAGGGTAACCCTCTCCACTAACACCAACTTTCGTTCGTTACCACTTGCGCCTGACCAGAATACAGACGTGGGAAATTTTTTTTACCTTCCGGTGGCAACCGAGAACCACCCTTATCCGCTCTGTAGGAAGAACACGCAGACACTACCGCCGCTTTCCCAGAAACTACCGACCGCCGTCATAAGGAGAAAATGCAATTTATTCATTTAATATTGTTTTATTCGAAATAAATCTGTTTTAAAAACAGAAACTCTACTTTACATAGTGGTCGGTGTAAGCAAAGCGCTTAGCGTTTCTTTCACCTATAAAGTTAAAACCTAGGAATAAAAGGTGTTAAGAGCTACTTACCTGCTGCAGTTATAAAAAATTTTGAACCCAATTTATCAAAAACATATAGTTATACGTGGTTGTCTTTCTCCCTTTGCAGATTTTGGAGTTATTGAAACACACGCGCACGCACACACACGTACGCACGCACGCACGCACCAAAATTTGAAAATGACCAGCGTATGGTCTAATGATGGTTTGAGATGTGTTCTGTCTAATCAGAATAGTGTAGTCAATGAAGATTTTTATTTCTTATTGCTCAAGAAGAGATCCGGCTTTGTTAAATTTTTTTAAGTTCTGTTTTTATATATTATTTGAAATCAGAAATATTTTGGTGGGGAAACATGAATGTTTTCATATTAAAACTGTTCTAGTAAAAGTTCAATTCAACATAAAAATGCGATATACTGAGAGAAGACACATAATAGAAATTGACCTTTTGTTGTCGAGGTAGACCATACCTGGTACTGAAACTGAAGTTCAAACAAGCTTTCTAGATCCACTACTTAACCCGAGATTGGTCGCTAATTGGTCTAAAAGACCAACAAATACTACATTTACATAAACAAATTTAAAATACGCATGAGCCAGATTGGCCAGATTGGTATTCTTCAAACGTATACTAATGGTGCAAATGCAAGTTATTTGAGAAGTTTATTGTGTCTGATACTGGTGTTTCGATAACTTGTTTACGCTGTTGGTAGAATCAATCGTCTTGCGACCGATAATATGTCTACATTGACGGTGAAATCGACCGTTGAGCGACCGATATTTGAGCTCTTTTTGGTTTTTGCAGAATATAGCTTTAGTAACAATTTAGGTAAATCATTATGTAATTTTAAGTCTATTTTTATTTTTAAAGTGCTATACATTTCAAAATAGATGACTACGAGAGAGAAATCGCACGATTGGAAAAATTGTGGCAATTACTACAGACAGAGGAAGAGATAGCTGAAAATGATAGTGAAGCCGACGACGATAATTTACAGATTAGTGATCACATGTCTAATACTGAACAATCAGGTGAATCCGGTGAAGAAACAGATAATGACTTTCTGAAATACAAATGTTTTTTGTAGTCGCGATAAAACAAAACGGCATAGGCAACCATCATGAAAAATTAAAACCCTAATCCAATAAATTTTACACCTGGCGTCAAACAATGCAAAAAATACTAAATCCCCAATAAAGAATCGGAATGTATTTTTTTATGATGTTGCGATAAATGAGATGGTGCGGTGTACAAATATTTACATACAAAAGTTCGCGTAATATACGTACGTGAAAGAGATGCTAAGGATGCGAACGAAATAGAAATCAAAGTCACGTTTGGTTTATTGTACCTCGCAGGTGTGTTACGGTCATCTCATACAAACGTATCAGATTTGTGAGCGAATGATGGTTCTGGAGAAGAAATGTTTCGTCATGTCATGACATTGAAGCGTCCAACTTAAAAGGAAGTATTATAATTATTTGACACACCTCAGTATAGGCTTAGCTTTTGATTTTCTGAAAATCCCTGTGACTTTATCGCATGTACCACAGACCATGAAATTAAGACTGTCTGAGATGTTTTATTTAGAAGTTAACATGGAAGAAAACCAAGAATAACACAGACGTCCGGAGAGATGCTGCAGGTGTAGTTCACGCAAGAATCGCAAAACACAGACATCATGCAAAAAACTTATTAATTTTGTTTGCAAAAAACACACAGTAACGTACTGCGACGTTTGTCAAAACAAACTATTAACAAACTTTAATTAATTTTTGAAATGTTTTTTCAAAGAAATTTTTTGTTTAATTTTTAAAACAATACTATAAAATGTAACTTAACTTTACTTAACCTTCACGCCATTCCCTTGCGGAGTAGGCAAAACAATCCCTGACCCTTATTTATTTTTCATTCACAATCTTTCTCCATGCTTTCCTATTTCCGCATACCTCCCTAGCTTCCGCAAGGTTCATACATTGCCTCTGACATGCCCTTTTATGTTTAAAACTCCTTATCTTTATTTCCTTTATCTACTACATTCAGCCAAATTTTACGCGGCCTACCAGACCCGGCCTTTCCTCTAACCTCACCCACATATATTTTCTTCGTTAATTTTGCGTTGTTCATTATCTCAATGTGATCAAACCAACGTAATGTACTACTTTTATATCTATCCATCATCGTCTTTTCCTCGCCACACTCCGTCATTATGCATTCATTCTTTATCTTGTCCCTTTCCGTTTTACTACATGCGCTTCTCAGGAATCTCATACCCACGGCATTTATTTTTCTTCTGTGCTTTTTGACATACCCATGTCTCACTTCCATACAGTACTGATGGGACAAACACCCCATTATAGATTGCTCGTTTCGCAGTTAGGCTCATGCTTTCGTTTCTCATGATCGTCCACATACTTCCAATCACTTTCCTTCCAACATTGTCCCTTCGTCCAATCTCGCCCTCCATTATACCATCAGCAGTAAACATTCTGCCCAAATATACCAGCTCGTACACTTGCTCCACAATTTCATCTTGCAGGGTAAATACTCTACTCTCCTTTCCACCTTCCCGATTGAACACCACAATCTCAGTTTTGTTCACGTTCACCTTTAGGTCCATCATCCCACAGACTATATCAAACTTCATCAGAGTAGTTTGTAGCTCATCCGTACTGTCACTTACTAAGACTGTGCCATCTGCATACACCAGAAATCGTACATTTACGTCACCAACCATTACGCCATTTGTATCAGTACATGCTTGTCTAACACATTTATCCATGTACACATAGAAAAACCACGGTGACATCACACAGCCTTGTCGCGCTCCTTCCTCAATATTAAAGTATTCACTCACACCTCTTCTCGCCCTAACATGTATAAATAAACTATAATAGTTCCAACTCACCACATCATTGGTATTTCAGAAACATGGTTGTCATCTGATACATCTCATAAAGTAGTTACTATATCAGGATATAATCTTGTTACATGTGATGATAGATTTGTCGGATTTTCACGTTTTCCATCGTTATTGAGCAAAATTGATGAGCGTCCCTTTTTAAAATGTCTTTATTTTGTTTCGTGCATTTAAAAAGTAGTCATTTAATAGCTTATCAGAATATAAACAAAATGCACAACACTATTTAAACTATTATACAGTTTTCACTAAAGTACAACCGTTTTACTTTTACATCGTTAGAACCAAAAACGCCCACACATCACCACATGTCTTTCATCACTCGCTCTCGTAAACAAATATCGTCCCCATTTTCGTGAGTCCGCGCTCTCACTTTCAACATAAAAACTTTTTATTCTAACACTCCTGAATTGGACACGATTATTCCTTCAAGTGGCGACCAATTCCCAACACTTCACACATTTTACGGGTTCGGTTCTCGCTGAGTACTTTCGTCATGCCGTCTGCAGCGTTTTCTTCACTCCGTACGTATCGTAGTGGAATTTTCCCTTCACGTATTTCGTCACGTATCTTGAATAGTTTCAGCTCAATGTGCTTACTGCGATCGCTCGTACAATCATTTCCGCCGTTCTGATGGCTGCAGTGTTATCCATTTCCACTGTCCGTTACTTGCTGTCTTTTCCCGTTATCTCTCTCCTGAGTGCGTCAAGCCAAGCATTCGCATAACGTCACAAATTCTGCTTCCGCAGTGCTCAGAGCATGCATTTTTGTTTTCGGCTCATCCACGATACGACTCCACCGTCCATGCTTATCACGTAGCCACTGTATGATCGCCTATCCGTATCGCTGCCCCAGTCGGAGTGCGTAAATATTCTAACGTTTTCCTTATCTGCGGTATTTTCGTAACTGATTCCGTAGTTCCTTACAGGCAGGAAAATATTCTCTTTACTCCGCTCCAATGGACTTCACTTGGATCGGTCATTACGTGCATTATATATGGTGGAGTGTTTGTTGCGAGATATAGAAATCCGCCTATCGCTTGTTAGTACTTTTTTCTCAGTGTTTCGTTTACTTGGTACGCATTTTTCTCATATTTCACGTTTTACGTCTGATGCCTTTTTCGTCTGTTTACATTCCCTCATGCCAAATTCCTCTATTAATGTACTAGTGTAGTCACTCTGATCGATTCTTATTGAACCTGGATTTTGTTTTATATTGACAGATAAAACTCGTTTAGCCGCTCCTAAGTCTTTCACCTTAAATCTTCGCTTTAATCTCGATTTCAGTTTTTCAATTTCACACTTTTCCCCATGTAATATCAAATCATCCACGTGTGTCGTAACTATTAAGTTTCTTTTGTCATTGTAATATAGACCCACGTATCTTTTGACGTTCAATTTTCGAATTCTGATTTTATTGCTTTCAACCATTCCACTTATTCCTTACAATTAGTTGCTTGTTTGAATGAATTCGGTGTATGATCCAAAGGTTCTTTTCGGGTTGCTATGTGCGTCGTTCACGCAATATTTGGATGTCCTTCCTCATCTGTACAATAGTCGTTCAGCCAACTAGGTCTGTTTACTTTTCTACCACTTCTTGTTACGGTAATTTCTTCATTTTCGCTCGTTCCTTGTTCCTCCTCGGGGTTACCGCACTTTCGTCATCTTCCGACATTTCTCGTTCTTCTTCGTCCGTGTGTTCATTTCCATCTTGGTGTGTATCTTCGTTTTCATCTTCGTCTGTGTTTTCACAGTCGTTTTCGTGATCGTCCTGTTCATTATCCATTTTTTCATTTTCATCAATTTCCTCCTCCTGTGCGTGACTCTTATCTTCATCGTCTATGAAAGGGTTAATGAATCTGTTCCAAGTTACATTCTTTTCATCTTTGCCGCGTTTGCTGGTTTCTTTCATCGGAAAACATGTTTCGTCGAACTTGACATCTCTACTGATTTCGAAACATTTTCGCTCTGGATCCCAGATACGATATGCCTTCGAGTAAGGTTCGTATCTGATGAATATTCCTTCTTTGCCTTGAGGTTCATATTTTTGCATTAGGTGGTTCTTCTTGTACTAGCATTTGCATCCGAGTGCTTTCATATGCGTCACGCCAGTTATTCCATTGCTCCATATCTCGTATGGTGTCTTCCCCGCGTTTCTTACTGACGTTCTCCTATTACGTATGTAATTTGCCGTTAAGATAACTTCGCCCCACCAGTCGTCATCGGCTTCAGATTCGCTCATCAAGCACCTGGTTATATTCAAAAGCGTTTGGTTGAGACGTCCCGCAACTCTATTTTGTTGTAGTGTATAGGGTGTCCTTGTACTCCCTGCTGTCGTAAGTAATCCTCGAACTCTCGGTTTATGTATTCACCACCGTTAAGTGTTCAGTTGTGCCGCTATCAATTAACCATTCATGTTGGTCAGATATACATGTAATGCTGTTAGATTCGTAAGCCATTTTCCGTGCTGTTGCTAGTTTATTTCTTGTACCCGTTTCATCGTTTCGTTTATGGTCTCGAACATTCGTATTACATTTGGCGTTATCCCCATACTGTGGGCAATTTCGTCCTATGTGTCCGAGATGGTTGCAACGGAAGCATTTCACATCGCGCAATGTACTTGTTTCGCATTCGTTTTACTTCCACCGATTTCATTGCGTTTCTATGTGTAGTTTTTTTTTGTCTCGCGTTTCGTTCCGTTCTTGACCACTTATTTACGTTTTTGGCCGCGTTCACGTTCGTATTTCATTTGTTTGCTTCATACCGCGCACCGAGTAGCCGTTCCTCTTCAATCAGTTTTCGATGTATAGACCTTTATCGTTCAGTTCAATCGTCCGCATGGCGGGTTCATATTGGGTACCTAAACCGATCATTTAATAAAAAGTTATTTGTCGGATCGTTATTAAGCTGTTCTTATCAACCAGTCGTGTCAAACTAGGTGTGGTGCTCCGCTGGGCTCAGTTCTCGGGCACATTATTTACGTTTAATTTAACGAAATCCCTAGAGCATTGCAAGTCTTATTTATACGCTGACGATACGCAATTATGTTACAGATTTGACCCAAATGATACAACACGTGCACTTTCCAATGTAAATGATGATATTGACAAAAGAGTTCGTACATCCTTAACATTAGCAAATGTTATGTCATTGTGTTCGTGAAAGACCGATTGAGGAATTTGTGTGGAACTATCTCAATCTTTACTGGAATCACCAATTAGAATTGAAGTCACACGAAAAATTGGTGGTCTAGTTTTAGATGAAAATATTTTGCGATGCGCTTGTTCTTTCTCGGTTTAATCATTGTGATTTAGTGTATGGTCCATGCCTGACACTAACGAGCGCAAAAGGGTACAACGAATGCAAAATTCCTGTTTTCATTTGATTTTTAGTATTAAAAAGTATGACAGTTTCGCATACATTGAATTGGTTAAATATTTATAATAGGTGGATATTACGCTGTGCATGCTTATTTCACAATATGATAATTACGAAATCGCCACCATATCTACATAATAAAATTAAATTTAGGTACGAGGTACATTCATTAAACATTCGCCATAAAAATGTTATCACACCTCCTTTTCAACATGCTGCTAAATATATAAAATCTCATTCCTACAATATTTCTAAAATTTACAATAAATTGCCTAATAATATAAATCCTTGTCCCTAAAAGGGTTTAAACAAGAATTTCGTCACTTATTGCTTTCGAAACAAATGCATGGTATCAGTTAGAAATTCTATATTTACTTTTAACTTATTGCTGCAGTATGTAAATCACTAGTTATGTTTTATTTATGTAAGAATTTTGCATTAGATTAAGTGCAAGAGCAGAAATTATTCGTTATTATAACTTCTAAACTTCGCCCAATTGACACAGATGTTTAATTTGTATTTTTATAGTGTAGGTAGCGGACCGCGAAAATTTTATTATTGTAATAAACGTTTGTAATTGATAATTAGTGGATTTTTAGTTGAACAGAAAAAGGAAACATATACTAAGTTTTTGTTTGGTACTTAGAAACTCGAGACCTAAATGTAGGGTTTGTTACGGACGAATGCATCTTTTTAAAATTAAGACATGCAATAATTAATATGAAACTGTTCCAACGTAAATTAATGTTTCTTGTTTTTTTGTCACTTTTCAAAGACGGGGGTTGATTTTCGGAAGTAGACATGGTGAGTGGAAACTAGAGGAGAAGGCAGTTGCTGTTGAAATTTTGATTGAGCCGGACGCTTTGATTTGTTTTAATTAGCAACTCCCATTGTAAACAGTTTGTCTTTAAAATATTTCGTGCATGTACATTTTCTTTTGAATTAGCCAACACTAACTGGTCTTTTCTTTCGGGTGTTAGTTGTAATGTGTTTTTCAAATATTAATCTATAAATAACAGTCGCCCTTTTTCAAGTTAAATCGCGTATGTTAACGATTTGTCCCTGATCAATTAAAGGAATTCAAGTGTAAGTAGGTATTTGTATATAAATTAAGGCTAGAAGCAAATAATTTTACAGGCCGATATAACCTATTAAAAATCGAGCATTTCCTTGCAAAGGTATCTTATTCGCACGAGGGCTCATTAAGCTGAAAACTGCTAAAATAAAAGACAGTACAGGGCTCCCTCACTCTTGTATTTGTGTGAATTTTCATTGTTGTTTATATTTACATTTGTATAGAGGTGGGCTGGTGAACGGGTACATGGTACCTCTGGGTTATTAATTGTAAAAGGCAATTGTCCAGTGTGTACGCACTCCAGGGCACAGATAACCATTAAACACCTCGAATTTTATTTTTATTGTTGTATAGATGGATGTGTAACCTGAGAAAGGGGCGCTGTATTTTTCTAAAGCACTCAAACGTATATACCGGTCACGACGTTATGATCTATTTATAACACCCTTGTAAGGCTTTGTTTTAATGAGTTTTGTTTTGTGTCAGTTTGTTAAGTAGAATTTGCCTGCGAACTAATTTCTCTTGATACGTGTAATTTCTTGTAACTGTGCCTATGTATTTTATGATTTAGTAGTCATAAACAATTGTGTATGTGTAAATTCCTTGTCTATTTTCTTTTGTCCTTGTCTTTACCTTATTATCGCCTGTGACATTTTACTGTTGTATTTTACATGTACCGTAATTTGCTTTATTGTTTTATGTGCTTATTTACTTAAAGACCGGCATGATTGGTTTTAAAGAGCCACATGTTTGATATTACAAATTTTATTCTGATTACTTCGTTGTTTTTTTTTGTATTATTTGATTTATTAATGTACTTGTGCAATTACTTATTTATGAATAAAGTGGGTTTTATTAGTGGTTCTTTCCCACAATAGTATATCAACGGGGTGAACCACCACTGCGCAAAGCTCGTTAATTTTAATTTGAGCAGTTTCATTGTTTACCTGCCCCTCATGATGCAATACTTACCTCATCCAGCACAGCGTACCTACCACTAGACGACTACTTCGTTTGATCAGATTTGAGGTTTGCGAGTAATTAAATATCAGATTTGCAAATAAATTCTAATCTTTTAATTATTGTCAGGAATGTCCATGTAAGGCAAGCAATTAATTTGAGTAACAGTAACATTATTGTCAGTAAAGTCAAGATAAATCACTTAGCGATTGTTTGTTCTTGAATTTGCATTCTTGCAAATAAGTTCAAATTACACTTTTCAAAATAGGGTACCTGGGGGACGCTACAATAGCATACTTATGATGACTACTCTAATTAAGTTTGTTTGATGTGTGTATTGGTGTTGAACTCTACTTTCGGTTTCAATAAAAGCCATTATTATTATCCTTTTCGTCAGTCTCTAGAAACCTTGAACTGATGTTAGATGTTCAACTTAGATTTAAAGAACATATTTCCTTAATCAAAAGAGTATATTGTTCACTGAACACAAACTATAAATTCCGACAATCTTTAACTCAGTCTGCCGAACAATTATTATGTGATTCTTTTATGCTAAACCATTTAAACTTTTCTGATGTAGTGTATGGTCCCTACATTGATGTATATACACAATGTAGGATTCAAAAGGGTAAGAATGCTGGTCTGCGGTTCATATACGATATTCGCCGTCGCAATCATTGCAGATTTGCTTTTCAAAACGGTGGATGGTTGAGTATGATAGAAAGACGGGATCTACAGATGCGCCTATATTTTCACATTTGCATAAAACACCTCCACATCTTTATTCAAAACTGACACTTCGTACAGACGTTCATCACGTGAATCTTAGATAACATAGTTTATTCACTATTCCTCGTCATACCACATCCGTCTTTCGTCTATCTTTCTCATTTTGTATTGCTTTTTATTACTTCTATAGCACTTCAGACTGTTAAGTCCATCTTCATTTAAAAAACGTACAGATGAGTTATTAATGCAACGTTAGTATTATCTGGAACCATGTGGTGGTCGTACACTATTTATATGTTACATGCTAAGTTTATTCTACAAAATATATTAACACGTAAAATACATTCCTTAAAGTTTTTCTTACTACAATGAAACATCAACTTACATAATGCACTTCCTGTGTAGCAAAGTAAATCTATGTGAACCTTTTTTTAAAATATTAGAAAATAATTTTTGTTTTGTTTTAATAAAATATTAGAAGGAAATGTATACAAAATTTACTCTTACACTTAAAATCTACAAATGTCTGATATTTATACACACTACTTGATACAATCGTATTGCGTGAAAAGCTTTAAATTGGTACATTAAAACGTTTAGGTGCGTTTTTCTTGAAAACGGTATGTTTTGTGGATATGAAACAAGTACACCTTTTTTATGTAAAATTAGTTTCTCCATCATAAACTTTACCCGCTGAAACGAAAGTGTTGATCATAAGAAAACTACGACAGAAACATACATAAAAAAATCTATCGACAGCGTCCTCCATAATATGCAGTATGGCTCATAAACTGAGAATATTCTACTTGATACGTCATGTCATTTCTTAAATATACCCAGTGTTAAAAGTATTTTTAGCAGTTTAATGAGCTATATATATATATATATATATATATATATATATATATATATATATATATATATATATATATATATATATTTACAGGGTGTCCTGAATTGCAGTGTCCAAACTTTAACAGCGTATTCTGCGCCCTAATTTCCTATATAAACATAAGTCGAGAAATGCTTCGTTTTCGAAATACAGGGTGTTAAAGTTTTAAAAAAAATAACATATCTTACATATCACTCTAGATATCTCTATAAAATTTAATACACATCTTTCGAGCATCAAAGAACATTTGTTGGTGTAAAAGATTTTTTAAAATGTCTACCAGTGGCGTCGGTACGGTATTTGAACTGGGTATTATAGAAGGAAAAACTGGTGCGCACCACTGCTTTTTCTTAAAATAAAAATTATTTTTGAAATGTCCATTTAATTTAGAGCAAATTTCATCCCTTGCCGTTTGTCGTACGAAGCACTGTTTTCGCGTAAAAAAATAAAAACTATTTTCATGCACGGCCAAATTGCTAAAATTTAAATTACTGTTAATTTCAATGGCAAAACTTGTACAACGGTAATTAGAGTTAATTCAATTTCTAAAATGGTACATCATTTTACAAAACTACTCTTTATTAACTAAGTTCGTAAAGAATTTTACAAAAACTAGAATTAACAACTTTCATCATCTTAGATTGTAAAAAATTTCGGAGAGCACTATTAAATTATTTTGTTCATTAACGAATAAAGAATTTTAATGTGATCTCTTAAGTTTAAAATAATTGCTCCAAATGAGCTCCTCCAACATTTTTAAAATTGTGTTTTGAATCTAATATGTAGGTTTCCGATATTCATTTCTTGCATTCCCGTTGAGTTCATAATTTCTGAACAACGTGTGTACTGTATTGACCATCATTCCTCTACTGTCGAATCTTGGTATGCCATGGTTGCTTTTTTATGACAATTGAACAGTTGCTACATGTCTTTAAAGTATGACCGATGAGTTTTTAGAAGTAAATTATTGTAGGTAAACTCCAGATACCTACAGTTTGTATAAAAAAGATAATTATCAGTCTAACTAGAAATTTGAAAATGGTGTTATTCAGCAACTTTGAGTATGCTGATATTCATTTTGTTTATGGTGTATGTAATAAAATGGTAATGCAGCAGTAAGGGAATACCAACGAAGATTTCCAAATAAAAGATTACCTTGCAAACAAGTCTTCATTAAAACACATTTAATGTTCAGGAATTTCTCAATAACTCAAAAAGAATCCGAGAAATGAAGGTAGGAGAAATGAACGACATCGAAACGTAATTTTAAATAAGTTTGACAACAATAGAACATTACGCCTACGAAGTGCAGCTCACCATTTACAAGGCAACGCCGTTTTTGTTTCAAAAAATAAGATGCATCGCGTTTTGCGGCAAAATCACAGGAAGCGATTTCAAATGCAGCCAGTTCAAAACTTGAAACCTGGTGATGCCGATAAACGCGTTAGTTTTTACGCAAAGTAGAGGAAGATGAAAACTTTTCTAACATAAATTTATGAACTGACGAAGCTACATTTACACGAAGCGGCTCAATAAATTACCACAATTTACGAATCTGGAGCCATGAGAATCCACGTGTTGTACGCACCAGAGCATTTCAACACGAATTTTACCACTACGCCTAGATGGACAATTATTTAATGATTTGCTGCGAAATGAGATATTTGAATATCTACAAGATATTCCCCTAAATCTTAGAAACGAAATCTGGATTCAAATGGACGGGGCTCCCGCGCATTTTGCGCTTGTAAATAGTAAGTGGTTAAATAATAATTATCCAGAACGGTGGATTGGACAATTAGGAGCTAGAGCCTGGCCACCACGTTCCCCTGTCCTCGCCCCTGTCGACTTATGTGTGTGGGGTTCTTTGAAAAACCGCGTTTATTCGACACCAGTTGATACAAAGCAAGAAACTAATTCTAAGGATAGAGCAAGCCTGTGGAACTTTGAGAGCCAATACGAATTGACTCGGTTAATGGCAGATGCCGAAAATGTATCGAAATTAGAGGAGCTCATTTTGAATTATTGTAACCTTTAGGGACCACATTATAATTCTTTACTCGATAATGAACAAAATAATTTAATAGTGCTCTGCAAAATTTTTCACGATCTAAGTTAATGAAAGTTGTAAATTCTAGTTTTTGTTAAATTATTTACGAACAGTTAATAGAGTAGTTTTGTAAAATGAAATACCATTTTAGAAATTGAATTAACTCTAGTTACCGTTTTACAAGTTTTGCCACTGAAATTAACATTAATTGAAATTTTAGCAATTTGGCCATGAATGAAAATAGTTATTTTTTTACGCGAAAACGGTGCGTCGTACGGAAAAAAGTGAAGGGATCAAATTTGCTCTAAATTAAATGGAGATTTAAAAAATAATTATTTTCAGAAAAAGCAGTGGCGTGCCATTTTTTCTTTCAATAATATTCAGTTCAAATACGGTACGGCGCCACTGGTAAGACATTTTAAAAAATCTTTTACACCAAAATATGTTCTTTGATGCTCAAAAGATGTGTATTAAATTTTATAGAGATATCTAGAGTGATATGAAAGATACGATAAAAAATGACTTTAACGCCCTGTATTTTGGAAACGAAGCATTTCTCGACATATGTTTATAGAGGAAATTACGACGTTAAAGTTCCGACACTGTAATTCGAGACACCCTATATATGTATACATAGGCCTTTCAACCCAAAAGGGGTTATAGTCTTATAACATCAAGTGGATGTTGTAAATCCTTTTACCGAGGTGGATTAGTCCTCATCTCTTCCAATATCTACAGCTTTCGGTTTGTTTTGGCTTCTTCTACTGCTTTTCTCCACTCCTTTCTATTATTGTATGTTTCTTTCCAGTTTTCTTTTCCATTAGTCTCAGGTCTCCAAGTACTCCTTTCCACCAGCTTCCTTTATGTCTTCCTCTATTTCTTTTTCGGTCTGGTTTCCACTCCGTTATTTTCCTAATTGTCCTTGCCTAATGGCATCTAATGATACGCCCAAACCATTTCAATCTCTGTGCTTTAATGTGTCTCACTATATCTTCTCCTTGTATTTCATCCAAGAAACTCAAAATTCGTTTTCTTTCTGAGAACATTGTTGCCCTTCTTTAGTGATCCTAAGAAGTTTCTCAATATTTTTCTTTCAAATTTTCATAATTCTTCTTCCTCAGCTGCCGTTAGGTCCCATGTCTGTATACCATAGGTCACCACCGGTCTTATCACTGTCTTGTATATCTTTATTTTTGTTTTTTGCACATGTTCACTTTTTAAGAGTCTTTTATTGACGTAATATGCTGCTTCCTTTTTGTATTCTCTCTTTAAGTTTTTTTGCGGTTCTGTTGGCCTTGTGCTCAGGTTCCCTAGATAATTAAACGTCTCTACTCCCTCGAACATATACTGGTCTACGATTAGGTCCAGTTACCCTTGGTTCTTATTGTATGTGATATATTTTGTTTTGTGCTCATTTATTTGTAATTCACAAATTTTTGCTTCTTTTTCTATTCCTTATTTTCTCTATTAGTTCACTTATTGATCTACTGATCTACATTGTTACATCATCTGCATATGCAAGGGTCACTTTATTAATCACTGTCCCTTGCATTTCTATTTTCCGTATGACGTTCTTTATAATTAAGTTGAATAGCACTGGGGAAAGGGTGTCCCCTTGTTTCACCCCTGTGTGTATTTTAATACACTCTGTCATTGTTTCGTTGATTTGCACCGCCACTTCTGTGTTTTCCAATGTCATGTTTATTAGTCTTATCAGTTTTCAGGGAATTTGTTTGTTCTCGACTTTGTCTCATCTCTTGCTTTCAGGGTGTCGAAGGCTGCATAAAAATCTATAAATGCTATATGCAGTTCAATATTGTAAGCATATATTATTCCTCTTGCCATCTGAACCCTTGTTAGTAGTCTTGGATTGTCTTTTCTGTATTTGCAGTCTTTCCTTTATATATATATATATATATATATATATATATATATATATATATATATATATATATATATATATATATATATATATATATATATATATATATATATATATATATATATATATATATATATATATATATATCCTTTCCATTGTTCTATTGCTTGTCTTGTTTTTGTCTCTCCTCCCTTCTGTTTTGTTGTTGTGGGAGTTCTTCCCATAATTCTTTAATTTTGTGTTCTTTATGTGTTGATATACCATCTTTGTTTTTAAATGTTCTTATTTTCATTCTTAGTTTAGTCTGGTTTCTTTTAATTTTATTGTAGAAGTTTCTCATATTGTTATTTGTGCTTTCCTTCTCTATTTCCTGTAGTTTCCCATTAATCCACTCATTTTTTTCTTTTGAATATTTTTCGCTCTGTTTATAATATTCTTGTACTGTTTCTCTTTTCTTCCGTTCTGTTTCTCAACCACTCCCGCCAAATCGTTTTCTCTGCTGCTGTTATGTTATTTTTAAGATTCACTTATGTTCCACTTCCTCTTCTTCTTGCGTTTCCTCGTTGCTTGGCTTCTTCATACCTTTTTTGTATGTCTTCATTACTCAGTGCCTCCACTTTCCATTTATTTCTTGCTTCGTATTTTGTTTTTTGTGTTCTTGCTTCCCTTCTATCCTTCATTGTCATTACTACTCAGTAGTGGTCCATATCTCCATTTGCCCCTCTGTATGTCCTTGTATCTATTACTTCTTTCACGTTCTTTTTCGCCATTAGAATGTGGCGATTGGTGTTTCAATGGTTCCATTTGGGTGTCTCCAGGTCACTTTATGGATCCTTGGGTGTTAGGCTTACTATTATCGCTAATTCGCACATTTTGTATCCATTTTCGTTTGTGGCATCATATATTACGTGTTTTCCAAATACCTCTTTTAAAAATTCCTCTCTTCCTACTTGTGCGTTAAAGTCCCCTAATACAATAATGTTTTATTGTCCAGGTATTCCTTCAATCACTTTTTGAAACTCTTCTTAAATTGATCTTTTTCTTCATACTCGCTCGTTTCCGTGGGCACATAGAACCCTTCTAATTCCATTTTCCTTTTTGTTTGTTTCTAACTTTAATACTGTGATCCTCTCATTCACTGGCATAAATTGTATTACTCTGTTCCTGATCTTATTCCCTACTATAACTCTACTTCCTTTTGTCCTTGTTTTTCCTCTCCACTATATAGCATACTATATCCTTTTTTCATTCCCCCTTTCCTTGCCATTTTACTTCTTGTATCTGCCACTACACCTATTTTACATCTTTGTAATTCCTCTGCTACTGTTTGTATTTTACCTGGTTCCAGCATGGTCCTTATATTCCATGTTGCTATTTTTATTTTTTTCTATTAAATTGCTTTTCTAACACTTTTAACCGCTTCACAAAGATTCGCCCATCTAGACACCTTGCACACCAAATTGTTAAAAATAGTCTAGTATTCTAGGTTTACAGAAATAATCTACTGCATATAGAATTTCTTGGCAAAAAGGTATTGTTTAAAAAATTTAATTCACTAGAGTAACCATTATTATTGTTTCTATATTTTACACTGTTACTTATACAATTGTTTACATTTATACATATGCTGGGTAATATGAGAGAAGGAAAAAGTGGCAGAACAAATTTTATTGCATGTTCTACCCAACTGTATTAAATTTTATACATATTTATACTTTGTACATTTCAAAAATTTTTTCTATAATTTTGACCATAAAATTATCAGACAAAAATATATATTAATATATAGAAAGCACCATCACTCAAATTCTGTAAATATCACTTTCAGCTTAAACGTATTTTTTAAATGCAAATCATTTTTAATTCATTTAAATACTCTAAAAGAACTGAAAAGTTGACAAAAACATTAATAATAAAAACAGCAATACAAGTGCTAAACTTTTGAATTATGTCGATTAATTTTGTCTAAAGATTCAGTTGAATTAGCGGATCCTGAACTATGACCTGCACCTTTATTATTTCTAGTATTACCCATCATTGGTGGTGGTCTATGGAGATCTCTTCTATTGTCCTCTCGACGATCATCTCTATTGTACGAATTATAACCACGATATAATGGAGGTATTAGCATTCGGTCATAATCATCATCAGAAGTTGGCGAAGGACTATTTCTACTGTAAGGTGAATAAGCTCTATCAGGTGAATATCGGGAATTTAATGCTGGAGAAGAAATCCTTCCTAATGGTGGTGGTCTGTGATCACCAGGAATTAATGGAGGTGGCATGAATCCTGGTGGGGGTAAAGGAACACCACCTAGAGGTGGAGGCATAAATGGTACACCAGGAGGTGGAGGCAAAAATGGTAAACCAGGTAGGGGTGGTGAAATAGTCAAATTATCTCGAGTGCCATAAAGTAAGGGAGTTGAAGCAGCTGTATCATTTGATATGTGTGTTGGTGTCACAGGTATTTCTCCATTATGCTCAATAGGTGACTGAATTCCTATAATATACATAGAATAAAAATTTTAAATGGATACATCAAACACATAACTTACGATTGTGCATTTTATCTTCAATTAGGGTTCTTTCACGTAATGTAAGTCTGTTACGTAATTGTGCCGCTTCCTGTTTAGCATCTTCAAGCTTTCTCTCGGACTGACGTGCAGCAACCCAATTTTCATGCGCTTTCTTTTCTAATACCGAAATCTGACTCTTCATTTGAACTTCTTGCTCCAAAATTTCTTTTTTAAGAGATTCATTTTGTGCTCTTAATTAAAATAATTAGTTAGAGATAAAAAAAAATTAATAACATACTTATAGTTCTGCAGTTCCTCTTGCATATATTGGATTCGTTCGATCGTTGATGTAGCTTCACCTTGTTTTTCAACCCACATTGTTTCTTGTTTGCTCAATTCCCTTAAAATTTAAATTCTAGATAAAAATAACCCAATTTAATAATTTAATTTATCAGCTAATTAAGCATTTCAGACTAATAATTCTTGTTTTGTATTTGATATAAATAAGTTTTAGCAAGTGTATAATTGTTCAACAGCGGAAAGTTGGTACACAAAATGTGACAAAACAAAAAAATTGTACCGTCTACAGTTCTACATTTACATTGTCTTGTTTATTTATATTGGGCTCTAGTAATTTAATGTATTTCAACTAGTCACACCACAAACCAATTCGAACATATTAAATACTGTACAGTACTATTGTCGGTTTTCCTACAGTATTGAGATTAAAGCCTAAGCATAAAAAAACCAAAAGCAGTAAATAAATTTTATAAAAAATATACATTTTCAGACCGTTGTTATAAAATCTTATTTGAGCTATAAACTATAAAAGGGTGCTTCTATAATCACAACTTCGTTTACAGCAATATTTCTATTTTGTTCCAACCACTTGGATCTGGTAGCTAAAGTTGGCATGTACTCTTTAATCCACCATTCCCAACATCCATCTGCAAGCTGTTGTGAAAACTTCCATTGCTTTCGAATCAAATTTCATAGTAAAAACTCCGGGTGGCTTAACTATACTCAAATTTCCTATCAAAAAATGATTGGGTGTTAAACTTTCGATATCGTTTTCATAATTTGAGACATAGGTTAATGGTCGACTATTGACTATATGTTCGACTTCTGTCAATCAAGTTTGTAACACTTCTAATTTTGGAGCACTTTCTTTCAGTACTATTTTCATATAGTTTTTGACACTGCGGACCATTCGTTCCCACGAGCCTCCCATGTGTGGACTAGCTGGAGGAATTCTTTTCCAATCGATGTTCTTTGCTAAACAGTATTGTCTCATTTCGTTGTCATCTGCTTCTTCAAACGCCTTACGAAGTTGTTTGTCTGCCGAACATAAATTGTTACCGTTATCACTCCAAATGAATTGCAGTTGGCCTCTTATTGACATAAATCATCTTATCACTAGTATTGTCGAGTCGTGTTCAATCTGTCAGCTAGTTCTAGGTGTACAGCTCTTATAGACAAGCATGTGAAGAGGACACTGTACCTTTTTTCATATCTTCTACCGATTGTTACTTGTGTGGGTCCAAAATAGTCTACCCCCCGAAAATAAATGGTCTGGGGGGTTTTTACAGGTTTATTTGAATTGATAACTCCAAAGTGTGTTAAGTACCAGATTTTCTTGTGGGTATTTTCTAATTCCGTAAATGACAATTTTTCCATAATAATCCAGTCTCCCATCTATTGTCCTTTCTTCTTGACATTGTTTTTATTAAATTTTCTGCTAGTGCATCTTCAGTGGCTACATTTTTCTTGTCTTGAACTGTTACTCCAAGAGACTCAGTTGAAAAGAAATATTTTACCAAGTCATGTAGATCTTCATTTGGCTCTTCCGTTTCGTCAGTAGTATAAAGTTATCTACAATTCAGTTTCTAAATTGGCTAGTATTCCCATGTATAACCCATCCCAATTTTGTATATGTTAGAGCTGGTGAATTCTTGGGTCCTTCGATGATCATTCTGGATGCTATTAGCTGCCAGTAGTCCTGTCTGATAAGTAATTTTGGTTGAATATTTTCCATATTGGGAAAGTCTATATCTCTTAAATGTGTCCATTTACTTCTCAAACGATTAGCGCTAACATGTTGTACTGGAAGATCTAGGTCTTTAATGATTAATTAGTCATCTTGTAAAGTTCATTTTTCTCAAAATTGTCCAACGTAAATTTAAGTTAGTTTCTTCTCCAGGTAAATTTAGTTCGTTTGCAAGAGACTCGTCGAAAATACTAATAATAGATCCTTCATCAATCAGTGCATAGATTTTGATTTCTGTCTCGTGGGGTAAATTTCAGTAAAATATCATTGTATCGATGAGATGTATGAGCTATAAGTTGAGGATGGCTGGCATTTTCATTTAATTGCCTAGGTGGTTTTGCATTTCTTTCTATAGATGGTAATTCTTCTTGTTCTTGCAGACTCTTAAAATGAAGCAATTAATGGTGGTATTTTTTGCAATTGACTTCTCCACATTTTTGTTTCTTACTGCAATTCGAAATTCAATGATAAGACTTCAAACAGCAAAAACATATCTATTATTCTTCACAAAGTTCCATTTTTCTTAATAATAATGTTTATTGTCCAATAGAAAACAATCCAATTATAGGGCAATGTGACAAAAAAGTAACTAGTAAAGAATACATAAATGCTTTTTAAAGATGTAATTAAGAAAGTAAAGTAACGCATATAAAGGAAAATTGAACTAAAAAATAAAATAAATAAAAAATAAACTAAAGTAAGACTAAATAGGTTGCTAATGAACATAAAACAGAGTTCTTGCCATGGTAACTAAACAGTAATCACATATATAATAGTAAGAGTAAGTAAAATAAGCATTAAATTTGAATTGCATTTAAAAGACTCTTAAGTGTGCAAGCATTAATGTCTACGAGATTTGGCAAATTATTATACAATCGCATACAATTAAAAATAGGGCATTTATATATTTGTTTTAGGTGTAGGATAATAAAAAGTGTTGTGGTGTTGGGAAAGATACGAAGGAACTTGAAAATGAATTAATGAACGTAAGTAAGGACAATGAATTTCATTGTGCAAGAGTTTTTATAAAAATTTAAGACAATGCTTATGGCGCCGGAGCTCTAAAGTATGAAAATTAAATCTTTGAAGCAAAAAGTCGTATTGATAGCCTTGGTGAGAGTACACTTTGTCCATTTTAAAAACTAACAGCTTTAAAAATTGGACGCGTTCAATAAGATTCTTTTGATTAATGTAAATAGGATTCCAAATTAGCAAACAATATTTAAGCTTTGAACGAACTAAAGAAAAAAATGAACTTTTTAAAGAAGTTACATCACAAAAAGATTTGCAATTACGTATTATAAAACCAAGCGTAGTTATACAAGCTCGTGTTTGCACATGAAGATGATGATTGAATGATAACTCATTGTCAAAATGTATTCCCAAGTTTTTAACAACCTCTGTAGAATAGATGAATGAATTGTATAGTTAAATTCAATTGAATTTACTTTTCTGGTATATGTAATTGTTTTGCACTTAGGGATATTTAAGTACAAGTGGTTAGAAATACAACATTCATGTATTGTGTTAAGTTGACGTTGAATAAACTTACAATCTTCGACGGATGATATACGAGCAATTATTTTGAGATCATCGGCAAAAAGTAATTCTCCGCAGTATTATTCATTAATGAATAATAAAAATAGTAGAGGGCCCAGGTTAGACCCTTGAGGCACACCAGAAGTGGGTTCAATGGTAGCAGATGTAAAATTATTATAAGTAACCTGTTGTGGACGATTTTTTAAATAAGATACAAGCAGGGATATTAATGAGTCACTAAAACCAAGATATTCTAATTTAGCTAAGATAATGGCATGTGGAATCTGATCAAAGGCCTTAGCAAAGTCAGTATAAATGACATCAACTTAGCCATGATTATCCAGTACAGCAGAAACAAAGTGAGTCATGCATGCTAAATTAGTCACCGTTGATCTTTGTTCCATAAAACAATGTTGAAATGGAGAAATTAGTCTTTTAACCAATGGATAGATACTTTTGAATAAAGAATCATTTCATACACTTTTCCATTAGAATACTGATCGGTCCATAATTTGTAACATCGCTAGCATCAACATTCTTCAAGATGGGACAAATATTTGCCACTTTCTAAATGTTTGGAAATAAGTTTGTTTGAATTGAAATGTTAAATATGAATGTAAGAGGTTCTGCAAAGACATTAACACAATCTCTTATTAAGAAACTGGTGATTTGATCACATCCTGCGGTATTTACGTTTTTCAATTTTTGTATTACAGAAGATACTTCATCTACCGAAATTTTTGATATACAAATTATAGGCAAATTGTTAGCACTAAAAGTTTAAGAAGTGTTCCTAATATCTGACAGAGAATAGACACTACTAAAGTATTGGTTGAATGCTTCAACTATTGCTCCTAGTTTTACAAACATTTCATTTAAATATTTCATTTTGCCCGGAATACGGGACAAACCTCTTAAGAAAAGTTCAAAAATACTTAGTGTTGGATGTCACAGAGTTTTCAACTCGGAAGATATAGTTTTTATATGCAGAAGATATTTGCGATTTTGTCAATTTACAAAGACGTTTGTATTCATTGTAATCGTAATCTGAACACAATTTTTTGTGTTTAGCTAAGTATTTATTTTTAAGGCGTTTATTATGTTTAATTTCATGTGTGAACCACTTAGGATATGTATCGGATGTGTTAGAGCAAACGGGTACATACAAATCAAAAAGTGCATAAATAACGTTATAAAACTATTCACAGGCCTCATTTGGATCAGATAAACTATATAAAAAAGTCCAATCTATTTTTAAAAGTTCATTGTATAAATTGGGATAATCAGCTTTACGAAAATTGTATTTCTTATTATTCTTTTCTTGTTTATAGCGAATTGCATGCAATGTTTATCCTTACATTCAATCATTATATTTAAAGCTGGGTGATAGCAGTCTTCAATAACAATTGGTAACTCATCATGAAATACAGAACACTTAAAATTAGTAATAATTAGGTCTAACAATCTACTACAACTATTAACAATACTATTACATTGTTGTAAATGAAATATGCTTAAAAAATTACACATTACTGTGGACTTAATATCATTTATGTCGGAGGTAGAAAAAAATGGAATGTTAAAATCCCCTAACATTATAATTTTATTTAAACACTAGACTTCCTGTCATTGCAATATTTGGAGATATATAAACAACAAATACATATATTACACCGAACTGAATGCTACTCTCTATAAATTTCTTGCAGCTTTCTATGTTATGTTCTTGTTTGCAAAGTAAACATTTTAAAGAATGTTTTTCATTTTTCTTACTATTCGTCATTGTCCTCTTGAAAGATTGAGTTGTTTTTGGAGTCGATGTTGATTGCACATAACTTGCGGCTGTAGCTATCCACAATTTAAAACCTTGTAGTGAATAACTAGTCGGATCTCTGACGATTTTTTCACCCCAAGACATTTGTAGACCGTAAGGGAGTTTTTGTACTAAATCATCCATCAGTCGAGGGCAATAGAGATATCTTTCCATTTTTAAAGAATCCAAGGTTAATATCAAATTAGACACTGTTTCTGCAAAATATGTGATGCTTGCAAAATCATTATTTCTGACAAATGGAGCATTTCTGACTTCACAAACCAAATTCTTGACTATAACATCAGGTCTTCCGTATTTATTTTTAATTTTTCAATAATATCTGAGGCTTTTACTAAACTGGAAATAAGTAAACCCTCTACGGATTTGCGTGCATCAACCTTTTAGGCATTTTCTTAATCAACAGACATTTTCTACTTCAGATATTTCCCACAAATTTGTTGTATAGCTCATTCTCTAACATTTCCAGAAAAAAAATGGTAATTCTGTATCAATTGCCTGTCTGAGTAAGATTTTGTCGACATTGCAAGCAAATAAATTTTGATCAGATTTGTTATAATGCTTTACATTACTTATTCCATGATTATCACAAGGTAAATTCTAATTTTCTTGAAAGTGACTATTATTTTTCTCTATCCAATTATTTATCTTATGAATGTTTTCCAAGGCTATGAAAATCTTCTTTTGCGCTTTCTGCTCTACTTTGATTACAAGAGCTTTTGGATAATTTTAACTGCAATTCCATTTCTAGTATTTCATTCCGTCTTCTTAATTTATTTTCTTCTGCTCTATTTTCTTCACGTTTTTCTTCAATTTCTGCTAATTTCTTTTTTGCATCAAGTTCTAAACATACTCTGGCTCTGAGACAGCGACTGCGTAGTAGTCCTGCTCTTTTTAGTGTTAGTAATAGAGTTTTGAGATTTTCCTAAATTAAAATTTATAGTACATTCTTCCATACCAGCATTTGGAAATCCTCTAAAATCTTTTAAATTATCTGGCTTGTCTGCTATTTTATTGTTACTGCATCTTTCATCAGTTATCTTCTGAGATTCATCCATTTTTCAGCGATTGTATCCAAAGGTTGAAAGTTTATCGTAAAAAGACCAGCAATATAAAATCTTACTTGAACTATAAACTATAAAAGGGTGCTCCTATGTTCCTTCCTATATTTTATTACTTTTTAACTATATTTTTGATTGAAGTCTTTTAACTATTCAAACTGTCAAATTTATGTTTTATATTTTCAATTTTCTAAATTCAATCAATGTTACAAAATCAAAAAATATCAAAACTGGCAACTGACCACAAAAATGTGACAAACAAGGCCACGTATTTCATTCTCCCCCCAAGGGGGAGGGCGGGCTGCTCGAGCTTTCCGAGCTCCTTCAGCCACAATCATGGATTCCCAGCATACATACATACATTACATATATATGCATGGTGGGATTAAGAATGGGTGTGGTCAGGTTAGGATCGGAAGGAACGGAGTTATGGTTCTGAGGGGGAAAATACTACCCCAGCATCACCTAAGTAGCCGCACATGGTGACAAACAAAGAATAATCATACTACAGAGTGGTTTTCAATTTCTAACAATTATGCAGTGAACAAAATATACATTGCATGTGATATTTACATTTTATAACTAAATAACTTGAGATTGAGTTATTTCAATTATTGTGCATTTTTATAAAATAGTGTGCCCCCTGGATTGACTTCACTATAGGTGTAATTCATGAAACATTTTTTAATCAGGTTTTGATGTTTTGGAATACACTCCTGCTAGACGACCCTGACAATTGAGAAAAAACCATTTTATGTGGACACAAAGTCTACTTTGGTCATTAATAAGAACAATGTTATTAAGGAAAGTTATCGGGAATGTGGTTAGGCGCAAAATTTCACAAATATCAGATCGTTTTGCGAAAACACATAATACAGTACTTTTTGCCCAGTTGTTACATTGTAAGAATTCAAACCAGTTCGATGTTTGGAAATTTGGCACATAGTAGAGATTTGTTGTATTACTGTCCGAAACGGCAGCTGAGAAAATTATAAAAACCCACTTGAGCTAAACAAAAACATTTTATTTTATTCAATGTGGTATCCTCAATGACCATACCTATTTGTTTACAATTGTATGTGTCCCAACGTAACGGCAAACTGCCAGAAGATGGCTGCTCCCATAGTTGACAAAATCTGATTCTGACGATTGTTTTGATTATTATTGCAGTGTTTTTTCGAAGTGCAACGTTATTATTTGTTATTATTTGTATAACTCAAGTTTTATAATGGTGAAGCAGTGCGTAATATGCAAACAAATGGACTATTTAAATTGTAACCTAACATTTCATCGGTAAGTAAACAAACCATAGACGTAACATTGATTATTTGCAAAGACCCCTAGTAAGCAAACATTAGAAAATTCATATTTTGTCTGCTGATTAACCCGAAGCGCAAATACGTAACATTGATTATTTGCAAAGACCCCTAGTAAGCAAACATTAGAAAATTCATATTTTGTCTGCTGATTAACCCGAAGCGCAAATACTGTTTCACATTTTACTACAACTTTTTGATAAAAAAATTCATGACATGGCATTGCTGGCGCTGTTTGCCATAAGCTGTACTGCACTCTCACCCCCGAACGTAGTATATTATACTCCCCTGGAGTGTTTACTGCTACGTCATTAATTTATGAATTTAGCTATCCAATTTGCTTATACTGTCTTTTCATATAAAACAGTGAATTAAATAAGGATGGTGAATACTCATAGTGCATTTGACGAAATCGACATACGGTATTGAATAAGCAAATGTGGTAGAAAGAGTAAACCTATAAACGCGAAATCAATTTGTTTTATATGCATAATATGAATTTAATTCTCATTTGACTAATACTACATAACCTCTATGTGTTTGTTTATCCTTTGACTGTTTCCTCGTTTGCTACATTTACTTTTTTTAATCATCGTTTATTACACACTTTAAAGAAAATGGGGGCCCCCTGATATCAGTATCGGTGTGTCCAAGAAGTAAGTATGACATTAAGTGTTTATATCTTAATTCATTAAAATCACGAAATTACAGCGTATAGCAAGCGTCTTGGGTATATCTGAGAAGACGGTGAGAAATATCAAGTCTTGAGTTGCATTTAACCCTGTTTTAACAAGTCCGGGTAAAAAACGACCTCGCAAGAAAACATAATCTGACGATCTACCTGAAACATGCAAAATGGGCATAAGGAATACGTTATACAATATGTATGCACAAAGTGAGTAATATTACACATGCTTGACATACTAATTTATTTACAGAAAAACATGTCACAGTTGCAAGTTTAAACGTAGAAATTCATAACGGTCACATATTAATAAGTGACAGATTTTTTCATCGTGCAATCCAGTTGCTAGGATTCAAATTCAAAAAAGACTCCAACCGTAGAACTTTATTGGAAAAAAGTTATATCGCAGAAATGCGAATTAAATTTCTTAAACAATACATTAAAGAGATCAATTCACCTAATCGTCGGCAAGTAAACTCTTTTATTTAAAATCATTATGGGCTAATTGTGTGCGACATACTGAAGAAGCAATAAAGCAATGGTATAAACGGGAAGAAATGTTGGACATCACAGTTGACAAACTGATTATTAAAATCGAAAACTATTCTGAAAGCTCGGATGTACTGACTGATTAGAAGTTGACACTTTGACAACGACGTTTCTACAACCTACAATTAGTAATAAAAGTGTGTTAGTTCATATTAATACAACTATTAGTAATTAATGTATTTCAATTATGTAAGTAGAATATATTTTGTGGTAAAATGCTTTTCAAGATGTTAATTCACAGATTTCCCATAGAATTTATGTTCCACATTAAATGTCATCTTCGTATGAATAATATATAGTTCCATTTTATTTAGGAACGTAACTTAACATCCATTTTGTGTAATAATGTTACCATCTTATTGTGGATCATCATTGCTACTGAATTGGTAACAACAATAAGAAATTATAATTATGAAATGTAGTAGCCTTGCGAGATGTAAACAATGCAGCTGGACAGTTGTTCCATGAGAATTGTTTAATCTATCAATTGAATTTTCAAATTATCAATT
Source organism: Vesta saturnalis (assembly GCA_036346205.1). Taxonomy (NCBI): domain Eukaryota; kingdom Metazoa; phylum Arthropoda; class Insecta; order Coleoptera; family Lampyridae; genus Vesta; species Vesta saturnalis. Next base: position 7,299,021 of record JARFJB010000001.1, read on the forward strand.
GTATGATTGTTTATCAGCAACTTATAACACAACCATTCTGCTGTTTTTATAATTCCGCTGCAATTATTCAATGTTTACACTTTGTTGAAAATTGCATTGCAGGGCAGCAATGGGTTATAACCTACATAACCTGCAGGCTGCAAAAATAACATACCAAACACCTGTTAGATTTCAAGAATATTGTTTTTCAACCGTTATCATTACGATAATCAACGTTCTCTAATTTTTATACAACATAAATCACAATAAATAAGTAATTGTATTTTGGAATTCTGAAGCTTTAAATGCTGCCATCTCGGGGTATATTTTCTAATCAGAATTTATTACAACGAAAATAATTTTGACTCATGTTTTTCATATTACACCATATGATTGTAAGTGATGACGTGGCGGTAAACAATCCTGGAGAGGATAGTAGTTATCCATTACTAAAATTGTGTTCTATAGTTGACTTTATACATTTAACAATCTGTTATATTAGCGTTTTCACTTTTTCAAATTTCATAAATTTGTTTCAACATATTAAACTCTGAAAAATTTTATTACTACTGAGGACAATAACTGTAAATGATATCGAAACGTTTAGATGTGTAAAACATTAATTCAAAAATACACTATTGAAAACCCAAAAAACCCAAGTATTTTAAATATCTGCAAACCAGTTCAGTGCTTATTTTGCTAAGATTATATCTGAAGTATTCGTTAATCTCCAGAGTTCTGATATCGATCCTATTAGTCATTGTGTCATAATTCAACTTTAACATCAAACTGTATTCCTCAATAAAGCATATTTCTCTAGCAAAACAACAATGTGAACTACATAGTCATGACACCAGACAAAAAAGTAACATAAGATTAATGTACACTATGTCCCATTTTGATTGAAATTGTAGGGCATCTCGCTTGCAAGTAAATATAGAAAGTTGCGGTTTGGCGACCATGTTCTATTAGTATTTGAGATACAGGGGGATCTTCAAAATGTTCACATTTTAAGCACCCCTCATAACTGCTTTGCCCTGTAATTTATCGAAATGGTGAAAAGTGAGTTTATACAGAATTTTCCGTAGAATTTAGTGGCGTGCATAGTTTTCCCCACAAAGTCAGTTTCTTCGCAATAAACCAAAGTTGTTTTTTTAAATGAAACACTCTGTATATTTTTTATTATATAATAGAGCATACTCTCAGCTTTCAAAAAATATATATTGTGTGGCACTTCTTTGCACTATTATCTTCAAAAATGAATGTTACGTTAATTGAACATTTTGATGATACAGTTGGCCATGAAAAAACAAGGTTAAGAGTTAGGGAGTTTTATGCAAAAACACAAAATTAAAAACTAAACATAATACCTACAACTTTACAAGCCTAGTGTAAATTACTCAAAAAGATGTTCGGACTGATGACCATTCTGTCTTATACATGCTTCACACACTCTTCCAATTCGTTCTATAGCATTAAGCACAATAATAGGGTGATCTTGTAAATGTCTGAAAGCTTCTCTAACTGCATTTGTCAAACTTTCAATGTTATCATATTGAGTTTGGTATATTTTATTTTGCAAGTAACCCCATAAAAAGAAATCTAAGACTGACAAGTCCAGAGACCTAGGAGGCCATCTTAAGGCCCATTAGTGCCAATCCATCTATTACCAAAATTGTTTTCGGCGTATAATTTGCGCATTGTGAGATAGGGATCCATTCTGTTGGAAATGAATTTGGTTCAAGCGAGCTAAAGGAATGTCATCTAATAATTCAGGCACAACCATTTCTAAAATGTCCAAATATCTAGGAGCGGATAAGTTCCGTTCGAAAATGCAAAATTTTATTTTTGATCCCAATATAAAGCAGGAAACGTTTACTCCAAATCGTCCTCGTTGTGTTTGGGGGAATATTTGGTCTTGATTTTCTTGAGACCAGAATCTGCTATTGTGCCTGTTTAAAACATCCGAATTGCTAAAAAGTGCCTCGTCTGACCATATAACATTTCTTCCCAAGTTGGGTACTATATGTAACACGTTTAAGTACCAATTGCAAAATATTAACCTAGCGTCGCAGTATGTAGATGTTGAACAAGCCTAAGTTTATATGGTTTATATTTATGGTGGCGAAGTATTTTTGGGTTCTTGTTTTCGAAACTCCAATACTACCTTCTATATTTGTGCCAGAACTTATAGGATTACCCTCCACACTGGCTAAAACAGTAACCTCATCATTCTCTCGATTTTCTTTATTATATTTTTTTGACGTGGGTTTAGAAAATAATCGATAATTAATTAAATTTCTTTTCAATCTATAAAACGTGATTTTACTAGGTTGTCTCCGTTCTGGAAACGTACATAAATGTAAAGTTATTTTTCAAAATTAATACCAAAGAAACTACATTTACCTGTTAAAATACAAATTTATTGCTGCATCAGCGTTTTCATTACTCTGACCATTTCATATCTTTCAAAGTTTTCAAAATTTTGATTTTCTGCCATATTTTGCACAATGAACAAACAATACGATTGTTGCACAAATATAATTTTAATCAGATTTGACAGGTCAATTACATTTAGATCAGATTAGGCCCAGCTTGCTTATAAATTTAGATATAAAGTGTTCTTTATAAGTTTTATTGCTATTAATATTTTCTTCTGAAGCTGTAAAATGCATTTTACCCAATTCAAAAAAAAAATTGCCAGTTTGAATATGTTTCAAAAACTATTGTACCTTATGTCTATAATTTTTTGTTCTTATTTTTGCATTTCTGCGTAAAAGTCCTTAGGTTTATTATAATCGCGTATTTACATATTTATAATTATAATAAAGCAGTGAGAATCTAGTAGCCCTTTTTTAATACTCAAATATATCTTGGACGTTCAAGAAAATACGCGTTTATACTGAGTGAAACACAATACATATTTTTTGAAAGCTAAGAGTAAGCTCTATTATATAATAAAGAAAAAAAGGGAAAAGGCCACATATTTCATTTCCTCGATAAGGGGAGCTTTCCAAGCTCCTTCAGCCACAATCATGGATTACCAGCATACATACATATATACATTACGTATATATGCATGGTGGGATTAAGGATGGGTATAGTCAGGATAGGATCGGAAGCAACGGAATTAGGGTTCTGAGGGGGAAAATACTACCCCAGCATCGCCTAAGTAGCCGCACATGGTGTGCATATACGCAGTGACCATGCCGCTACATGTGTATGAGGAAAACTCCCTGAAAAAACCTCATACAAGATAGACGGTAACTGGAATCGAACCCATTACCTCCCGAATGCTAAGCAGGTCGTGTCACCACTACGCTACTAGCTCGCTATAATATAATAAAAAAATATACAGTGTTCCATTTAAAAAATAAAACTTTGGTTTATTGCGAAGAAAGTGACTCTTTGTGGGGAAAACTATGCACGCCACTAAATGCTACGGAAAATTCTGTATAAAATCCACTTTTCACCATTTTGATAAATTAAGCAGTTACGGGGGGTGCTTAAAGTATGCAAATGTTGAATTTCGTCCTGTATCTCAAATACTAATAGAACTATGACAATTCTGTTTATGGCATCTTTCGTTTCACGAATAAGTAGAAGAGTCGCGAAAACCGCATTGTTCTATCTTTGCTCGCAAACGAGATACCCTACAATTTCAACCAAAATCGGACACAGTGTACTGATGATTAACGAAAATGTAATGGTATTAAACACCAATCTCAATCTTTATACAATTGTCTTCTAGTCAAATAAAATCTCTACCAACATTAAAATTTACAGCGAGAATAAAAGAATTTTTAATGTTAAATTCATTTTATTCATTTGACAAGTTTATTGCTAGTGTTAAGTACTTAAATTCAGTTATTAATTACTTGTTTCTGTGTTTAAACTGATTGCCCACCAGATCATGTTTGTACAGTTTCTACATATTTTATATTTTTGTTCTATAAATAATTTGACAAGTGTAAGTGTATCAAGGTTCTCACAACAAATATTATTATTATTATTTGTTAATTAAATTTATTTTTATTGTGACATGTCAAAAAAGTACCTGGAATTTATAAATAAAATACATTCATCAAAATTTATTTTGTCGCCTTCAAAATATGTCCCATCAGAGGCTACATACACTTGCCAGCACAGCGTTTGATTCAATCCCATCCATACATTTTTTATAGGACGATTCCGGAATCGCTTTTAGTTCCTTTTGCAAATTTGTTTTTATCGGTTCAATTGACTAAAAACGACTTCTATGAAGTGGCTGTTTGAGTTTGGGAAACAAAAAAAACGTCAGAAGGAGTTATATCTGGTGAATACGGTGCTTGTTCAATCATATTTGCCACGTTTTTAGCCAAAAATTTGTTCATGATGGTGGACTTGTAAGATGGTGCGTGGTCATGATGCAAAATCCATGAATCGGTTGCCCACAAATCTGGTCGTTTATGACGTACATTCTCTTCTCTTTCAAACGCTTCATAACGCCCAAGTAATACTCCTTATTGACTGTCTGCCCTTACAGAAGAAATTCGAAGTGAACCACACCACGGTAGTAAAAGAAAACGGTAAGCATGACTTTAATTTTCAATCGACTCATCACCTATTATGATGTGCTGGATGAAGGTACAGTCACTGGCGACTTGAGAAACCATGTCTTCAGCAACAGATTTTCGATGCTCTTTTGCGAAAAACTTAGTCCTCTTGGAACAAGTGTTGCTGCTAGTCTAATGACCAAAATATCAACTATAATAAGGATTTTGTACCACTCGCAAGCTTGTGTTTTGGGTAAAACTGAATCACCATAAGCCTTCTGCAACATTTTCAATACATCAGCATTCCATTAGCAACACAAAATTAAGGCAAACTCGTTCAATAAAATTATTCATGGTAAAAATTGCAAAATACTCGATGTAAATCAGCAAAAGTAACTAATAACAACAAACTATGAAACAGATCGCGTTCAAACTTTACGTACGTTGTAATAATAGTTGACAGTACTACCAACTTACCACAATTAAAATTTTATTAAACATTTACACAAACTCTTTAAATGAGAAATTCCGGGTACCTTTTTGACAGAATGTTGCCGCTGTTCTGAATGCGTCTGCAAACAACTTAATCACGCTTGATCAAAACTAGAAGGTTTACAACAAACAATACATTAAAGCAATATTCTTGTTGTTTTCGACATGATATTTGTACGGCTGCACCTTCACGCTTAAGCTATTCAGATTGCTTTATAAATCACAATATTTACATTTAATTAGATTCTTATGTATGAAAAATATATTTACCTTTGTAGATGAGCTTCCCGTTCCTTGAAATATTTATCTAATACTTCCAATTTTGTTACTGCTTCTACTTTTTCACGATCTGCCTCGTCATACTTGTCCTTAAATGTTTTAAAATCATCAAGTACAGTATGATACTTTCCTTGAAATAAGCTGCTCTTATTATTCTCATCCTGTAATTGCTCAATAAGCAACTGTTTATCCTTTCTTAATTGTAACAGTTCGGCTTGAACAGAACTTATATCAAGAAGTGATTTAAGACTATCACCATTATTTTCTATCTTTTTAATTTGACTAATGTTTTCTTTTAGTATTAAATATTCGTTAGATTTTAACTCTAAATTCCTTTGTACTTCTTCATATTTATCATAAAACTCTTTTAACTGTTCATTTAATTTGTTTGTTTCTGTTAATAACAAAGTCTGCTTGGATTCCAATTTTTCCTTAAATGATTCTAGGTCAGTGTCATAATTACTTTGAGCAATTTCTTTATCTTCTTCAAGTTTTAATAAAGTTAATGCCATTTTATTAAGTTCACTTTGTAATTCGGTTACTTTTGTGTTATTAATATCTACTTCTAACCTTAACTCATGATTTTCAGTCTCTTTCATGCTTAAATTATCGGTATAACCATTAATTAAGTCTTGTTGTTCAATAATTTGCCTTTGTAACTGCTCAATATTAGCTACTAATATTTCACTGCCATTCTCTGAACTTAAAAACTGTGATAACATCCGATTTAACTCTAAACCAACTTCCGTTGAATTTTCAAGCTCCTTTTCAAGAGTTTGAACTTGAGTCTCTAATGAAATTCGAATATTTTGTTCCTTCTCAAGTTCTTCTTGAACACTTAAGAGCATTTCGTTAGAAATGGTGCATGATTTCTCATTAAACTCACATTCAATATCTGTTAATCTATTCGTTAATAACTCATTTTCTTTTTGAGTTATTAAAAATTGTTTTTGTAAATCGTTAATTTTACCAATTAAAATACCTTCTCTACCCCGTTTATCTATATACTTGTAACCCCATAAAAACACAACCACTGTTACAGCTGTAATGACTAGAACAAATAATATCCTATAGCTGATTATTGGAAGTTCTAAACTAAATTGTTTGTTATCATGATTCTCATCCTCCATTAATTTACAATCTGGTAATAATGGATCTGCAGAACAGCTTAAATCATCTAAAAGCAAAAATAACAATTAGTCTTATAAATAGTGTTTACCCTCTTACTATTTACATAAGGTATGGATATAGGATATTTCAATCTTTTCGTTTGAGTTATATTTAAGCAGTTATTAAACTAATAGGTTTACAACAATACATTATCACATTATTCAAGAGTCAAACACATTTAAAAATTTAACATCATTGATCATTCTAATACACGTTTTCAGTGTTCAGACAATTATAAATAGAAAGGCATATAGGTTTTGTATTAATATTATCAACTAAGAGTAAATAAATTGGAAAAGGAAAAGAGCATATCTTATAGTCTCTATCATATGTAAAATTCTACATAAGTCAAGAATACCACTCTTTTTAAAGGGTAAGGAACACGTTTCTAAGATTCTAAGAAAGACAATTTCTTTTCACCAAAAAAGAACTCTGTTCGTTGACTAAGAACTTGGTCATGTCACTTACATCTACAAAAAATTTCAACTTTGAAACGTAACTTTATAACCATGGAGATTTCAACCTTTTATGATATAACTTAGTAGCACTATTTACATCCGTAGAATTGCCAATTTAAAATTATGCACGAATTTAGAAGTACTCTGTATAATTACTCATGGTAAGTTTTACACTGCGTATTTTAATTTAAATTATAAACACTCTATAATAATATCATTGATAATAATAAGAAATTTAACAATTTTTGGAGTTTGATTTGGGCAGAGCCTAAAGGATGCAGGAAAAACGCAAAATTGCTAGACAGCTCCCAAATCGAAAATATAGTCGTAGAACAACTAAGGGCCGAAGACATATAGAAAGTTATCCTTAGAACTGGCAATTGGAAGTAACCTGGACTAGAAAGACTTCACAACTTTTGGATAAAGTATTTTTCAGCTTCCTTCGCTAGCCTTAAGAGATGTTTCACTGCAGCGCTAAACGATCCATCAAAGTTCTAGACATTTTTTACTGAAGGAAATACTTATACCGGGTGTAAATCTAATAGGGGCCACTCCTGTAACTTTTGAACGAGTCTTTATATTTTGTCAAATTTTGGTGAGTTATATTACTTCCAGTTTGGGATTTTTTTACATAAAAAAACAATATGGCTGGTTACACCGTAAATGACGTAAAAGCTGAAAATTTAAATGGAACACAGCTTCAAATACATTCATCCGTTCATCTGTCAAATGTCAACTCTGACGCCATTTTAATATTTTTTTTATATTTTGTTAATTTTAGATCGTTATAACGTCATCCATATTATAGCTAATTGACGTAGAATTACCCCCACAACATTATTTTTCCTAATAATTAATTTATGTGAAGTTTTTTAACGATTAAATTTAAAAATTACGGTTTTTTAAATAAAACTCACTTTTCCCAATAGAAACATTCATGGGCCACCCTTTATATATATCAATGCTCACGTATATAAGCTTGTTGCCCTCGGAGATCATAAACATTTTTATAATACCCTTGAAACATATAACTTTTAATCCATACCTTTTGGCTTTTTAGAAACAACTGGTATTCTCAAATTTATTTTAAAATTTTTGCACAATCAATTTAGCACTTGCTCAAAATCATGCCTGTTGTCTGCAAAACAACAATAGTTTAACCGTCATTCAAATTGCTGCTGTACGTTTTCTGAAATATTCTAGGAATTCCTTCTAAATTTTGAGCATAGAAAGAACATAGTGGTGGTGATTACAAATACCACAGTACTAAGAATTAGTAACAGAATTATTTCAGCCATTGTTCCTTTACGCGTCAATGCTTTGCTTTATTTTTGCTTTTATCACTTTCATCCTGTTTATTACCAAACCGTCTTTTTCAAGACGCGGCGTGATAAAAAAACACCATTTTGATAAGTAACTCAATAAATGTGATGATAATAATGAGGTTATGTACTTGCCACCTCAAAACATGTTTTACTAATAATTATTTAATCATTGCGTTAGTGTTGATTCGTTGCAAGCGAACTAAAGTGTTGGTCTTTCTGATTTAATTTGGAGTACGAATCGAAAGGTCATTCACTCTGACGCCTGTAATATAATTTGGAAAATTGTACAGGGTGGCCAACTAAGAATGCGAGGTACTGTATCTGGGAAACTATCCATCGTAGAGGGTTGCGCAAAAAAAAAGTTATTACTAAAACGGCTAATACAAAAACCTGGAAAATATTTTCAAGTTTCTGAAATGGCCGCTATCTGCAATCTTGAATCTAAAAAAGTGGTGTTTCTGTGAATTCTGCTGCATTAACCTAATAAAAAACAAGAACAAGATATCGAGATGCGGTTTTCGTGAGCTTGTTTAGGCATCATTTAGCTACTTGTTCATGAAAAAGTCATACCAATGCATTTAATTTTTTTGCGAAGATTAACAGTTTCTGTCGGAATGTCGAACAAAGCCCTCTAGCGACGACATGTGAAACTAACAAAACTTCAATTATTTTAACTTTTGTAGCCCAAGAAAACCTCTTTTCAACGCGCCCAAGTTTGTTAAAATCGGATTAGCCGTTTCGAAGATACGGGGGGGTGATTTAAGGAAACCTTTGAATACCCCCCACCACTTTATTTTTATCAAAAAGTGCCAAACAAAAAAAGTTCAGATTATCCTCGATTTCAAAGAACAGTTATTTTTTTATTAGGTTAATATAGCAGAATTCACAGAAACATCACTTTTTTAGATTCAAGGTTGCAGTTACGCCCCCTAACGGCCATTTCAGAAACATGAAAATATTTTCCAGGTTTTTGTATTGGCGGTTTTAGTAATAGCTTTTTTTTCCGCAAGCCTCTACGATGGATAGTTTCCCAGATACAGTACCTCGCATTATTAGTTGGCCACCCTGTACAATCTTTTGCTCACAAAAACTGGCGGGTTGTTGGAGTTTTCCTTAAGAAAATGCAACTGAACTGGCAACAGCAGCTACAAGAGAGTTTCTAACTTTTATAAAAAGTATTTGCAAGGAAGCAAAAGTAGTAGAACCTCCTACGTTGTCTTCCCCCCGAAGAAGAAAATGTGTTGGTTCATCAAGTAAAATAGATTTAAATAAAGTTGAATAGTATATTTTGAAGCTTATACGGTTGTAAGTATATAGGTACAAACTATTAACCTGCTAGTTAATAAAATGCAAGAGAAGATCAGTCGGAAGTGAAACAACAGCATTCATTAAAACTTAGATTTCAATGTAAAAAGTGTCACGATAAAGGAAAATCTTGAATGAGATAAGTGATATTGCCTGGAGGTCTGGCTTTCCAAGAAGATTACAAGAAAATGACAAGCTAGATGACACAGTGTGTATTTCGACGAAACTTACATTCACTAAACACATGGAGTAACTAAATGGTTAAGGCTGCTTTATCACTTGGGACAATTTCAGATTTCAAGTAGGCGGTTCAATGTTTTTAAAGGCTGGATTGCTACAAGACACACGTTATCACTCTAATGCAACCATTATTTTGCATTGTAGAAAAGAACAAAATATAAGTCGAACGTTTGTCAAATAACCGCCCTATTTACGACATGCAGAAGACCTACAATTGGCTGAGACGTTTTCAACTAAATTGAAAGGCATATTTCAAATACATGTGGACCGGCAACATCTGGGTTAATTCTTAGAAGCGAACCAACATCCAATTTATCGGTGAATATTTTTGCACTATTGTACAACAAATGTTTAGTACGTGAACTTTAGATAGAAAAAGATAAAGAATTTTGTGAAACGATGAAGGTCAAATAAACATTTTTTTATATGAATGATATGCTTGCAGTTTTATTTAAAAAAAATATTATTTTACCATGATACCATCGCATTGATTGTTTTCTTTTTTTCCAAATTCGATGTGGGTTTTATAAAGTTCATTACTATTGTTAGTAATGATCTGGTAAATCAGTGGACAGTATACAGTTATTTTAATTTATGTAACTGGGGACATTTAATTCAAAAATTCAAATCACTCTGCTTTTACAGTGATCATTTCATGTACATGTGGAAAAACACAATCAGAAGTTTTCATGAAATCTGTTGTGACAATTAAAAATTGATGTGCCAGTCGGATTCATTCGTCAAGTATGTCGTTTTCACTAAAACATAAAAGTTTATGTCGGTTTTGGAAACAAACCCGCCAAAAATAAGCCAAAGTAGCCAACAAAGTCCAACCAGCTTATGTGATTTATGTGATTATGTGATTATGTGATTTATCGTTTACTTAATGTTAATTTTTCTCATTGATTTTTAAGTAACAAAATTGAATAAAGAAAAGTAAGGTACTCAGAAAATTACTACCTATGCCGTGCTGGAGTCGAAATTTGGGTTTATAAGGAAATCCATTTTTGTATTATTTTACGTTTTAATTAAATTAAATACAACGAAGGCGAAAATCAAAAAAATAGTTCCTGCACGACATAAATAATAATGTTAGCTATGTATTGTGCAAAATCTAGAGAATACTTCTAAAAACAAACGAGGTAAAATTACAAAAAGCTAATAGCGCCCCGAGAGAACAGCCTTAAAAGATTGTTCACGGATTAAGGTTTTTTGGATTTGTGCCAAATGTACCCTTAATTTTTAAATCACAGAGCAAATCAGGATATTACCGTGATGATATGAATCATATAAATATTATGCAATGGTTACAGAAGCAGTTAATACCACACCTACCCAAAACTTCCTTATTGTGATGGTTTACTCCACATATCCAGCATTCAAATAAATAAACCACCGTCAATAAGTAACAATAAAGATTAAATCAGAACTTGGTTAGAATCAAATAACATTTTGACAACCGATGATATGAGAAAAGCAGTTATTGAAGTTGGTAAATTAATTCTCCCGTACCAAATATTATTCTGTTGAGGAGTTATTGAAAGATAATGGGTATACTGTTTTACGTTTACCACTTCGCCATTGTGATTTAAATCAAATTGACTGACATGGAGTACGATGAAAAGAAAACTGGCAATGGATAATGTGCAACAAATTTTATATATCCTCCTTTCAACTTAACATGTAGCTTTGTCACTACGTTCTTAACATGTATTTGGAAATTATTCGAGAGGGCGAATATTAAACGAATGTTGTTTCGTATTTGCGTTTCAACCGGTGAAGTAATTTTTGAAAAATGAAGCAAGACAACGAGTTTTTGCTTACTGTTATGCGTATCACGAGAGCTTAATAAATTGTGCTTTTTGTATTTAAGTTCACTTTATATTTTGATATTATTTTTAAACAGCTGCGTTTGCTCTTCGGTCAATAATTTCTATTGGAATTTGAGAACCTCTAGTACTATTATTTACGGCAATAATTTGATGTGTGTACCATATTTTTCCCAACTGTAATAACATTTACAACTCATTTTATTACTGTTCAGCCTTAGATTAAGGCATTTTTTGGTTTATGTACACGATCAGTCAGCTTATTTACAATAGCGCTTGGACTTTAATTGAGTACGTCAACAGTTTTAATTACGTTTATAAATATTTTTTGTACAATTAGAGTAAAGTTCATTGTTGCTTGTTAAAGGTTATTTCATTTTTGGGAATTTTTACATTGAATAATAAGTTAATACAGTACCTTTGTATTAATTTTTTTCTAGGTAAAGAATTACGAGCACGTGGCTTTAACGACTAGATCGAAAACTAAACTTGACCCCATTGCCGTCGAGTTTAGGGTTCACCCTTCTCTGCCTTAAGATCTAGAGAAGTAGTGTCCAAAATAACTTTTAGCATCGATTTTAAATACTGTAACACAGTTTTTAGTTTAATTTTATTGAATTACTTGACTAAAATATACAGGATGAAATACTAATACTAATTACTTTCTCTAGAATGGATATTTCATATACGTATGCGTACATAATAGAAAACTAATTACGATAGATAAAGACGACCATAAGCGACAAGGGGATATCAATTATATTACCTATTTTCACATAAATAATTAAAATCACTATAAATCCATTCTCAATTAAGGACTATTAATATGCGTCTGTATAGGATACCACTTTCCGTTTAACGATTCATGTAATGTGCAAGTCTGTAGGTGCATAAAAATCCGCTGTTAAGTAGAGGTTTTCTATGTCACGCCAAACATGCCATACTATACTGTTATCTTCTTTTGGCGCAGGTACTTCAATTTAAAACGCCTATAACGTAGGGGGTTCTTCTTAGTTCACCGCCTCCTCGAGCAGTATTAATCCGTTTTTACAACATCAATTTTACCGACTATAGTTAACCATTTGCTCTCTTTAGATTATATACTTTCCATTACAAATTGTTTTTGATTAGGGCCGCCTCAGTGAGAAACAAACACCACCATAGAACGCCAAATCCAAACCATACCCAAATCAAAATCAAGTTCGAATTGAATATATCAAAACCGATTTAGTGTGTTGAATAATTGAATTGCATTAATTATTAATGAATGACCTCTTTTCCATTTATCAAACATGAAATCATAGCTATTAAATTTTAATATTTTGTTTCTATTAGCACAATCATGTGTTCCGTACCTCAAATTACTTTTATTAAATTATGAAAAATGCTAAAAAAACATTAATTAAATTATAGAAAAGTTCTCGTCTTAGTACTTTATCTATTATCCTACGTAAAACTTTCGTTTACGAAAATTATAGAATAGACAAAGTGCGCATGATTCAAATGTATTTCAAAACCAAATAATTTGCAAAGAAATCAATAAACACATGGTAAGCTATAAACAAGTACAACTTATCCAGCCATTTAATCGAGAGAGCGAGAACGGGGGGACCGATACTACTTACACATCATCTATAATTTGGTAAAAATCCGTTCAATCGTTTAGATAATTAGAATCCAAGTAGTACTTATAGCAACCCAGTGGCGAGATTAAAAAATTGTTTGTCAATTTTCGAAGTATATCATTATTATCGTTTTGTTATCGGTTAGTTACTGTTGTTTTTATGGCTCTATTGTTTACATACAAACTATATCAATAATACGGCGTACATGAACTTATTTTTGTTTGATAATAAATTATGTCACTATTAATTAATTTGTAAAACCTAATAAACTTAATGTTTGTATCACGAATTTTATAAAATGCATTTTATAAAACACTAATTGATTCTATTTCACCATTAAATTATTTATTTTTTGTGAGCGGTTGAAAAGCAATTTTAGACGTTGAAATACGGTTGCTGAAAAAATGAAAAAAAAGTTTCGCATTAAATGTTAAATTCAACGTTTAATCGATCAGGTAGCGCTCGATTGAAGACACGAGTATTTCTGATTACTATAAGGGTGACCTTGCCCAATCCAGCGACTAAAAAATATTTGCTTAACAGCATATAAAGAATGGAGGCCGAATTTGTTAATGGCATGGACATCGAGAATATCTAGTAAACGATCTGTTAAGAGCTGTTAATATCGTCTTCAGTAAGTCTATCGACGGTGGCACTGGCATGTGGGTCTTCCATTAACCATCGACGCTCATTGTACAAATCATTAATTCCAGCTTCGTTGCTTAATAAAATGTATCTATAGAGCCTTCCGCTTCGGTTTTTTAAAACCATTAACAAATTTTAATCTTAATTATAATCATGCTGTTGAAGATTTTGAACTGGTTGAATATGTAGAGGTTGTAAACTATTTTCCATACGTGGATACTTGAGCTTCGTTTCCTATACGCCGTGTACTTATCCTTATGTTTTCTTCTGCTAAATCTGTTTGGGCAGCAAGGTGAACAACACTTTCTCTTCGAAGTAAATAGTTTTAGAACTATTCATTCAGCATTCCAAATTAAGCACTGATAGTCTCTGACACAAAGTAATCAAGCGTATGAATCTTAAACGTAAATATATCGAAAACAGGTTAGAATTGGACAGAAACATACTGAACAGATGGCGGTGGTATGTTTAAACACATTTTAAATTAATAAATTACTGTGTTCATGGTATAAAAGTGTATTTGTGTTTGTGGCATATTTAACTTGTAAATTTCAATTCTCAAAAACAGTTGAGCATCAGGCCTAACCAAATTGGCATATTTTAACCATAACCTTTTCATCACATACATCCCTGTACATAGTAATAATCTTTATGCACGACACATCATCCTTGGAACACAAATCTCTTAAATAATTAGTATGATAATTTGGATAACTCCAGGCGCTTGTAATAACCTCGGTCGTCGCTGTTTCCAATCGCTCCGTCTTCATGTTTCTCTCTTTGAAACACGTTTTAACAATAATTTGCTTATTACGTTATCGACAGATTTTCTTTTACAAAAAACACACATTACTTAGAGTCTACTCATACACACAATGAAGGTTAATTTATCTATAAGAATAAAAATGAACTTCAAAATAATCTGTGCGTATTTATATTCACATACAAGTCCATTGGGAAAATGTTCATTTTTCCTGCATCGATAATAGTGTAATACTTATATATCCCAAGGGGACATTAAACGGTTTTTTATGCAAACACACACGCGCGCACTTCCCTCGCACGCACTCATGCGTACCCGCACACATGCTGCACACACACGCCCCCCCCCTCGTACACACACGTATGCAGACACGCGCACACCCACACGCATCCACACGCGCACGTCCACATACACCGCAACACTGCAAACGTTTAATTTTATTCAAATACATAATTTTCTAAACAAACTTTGAGGTCTTACATAAATGACCTAATACCAGTCGTTTCATACATTATAAATGAAAACGATACTATTTTTTGTAATTTAAAAAAGGAAGGAACGTACACAACAATATAGTTACCTAAACCCTTTAATTTAATTGAAATATAATATGA
Source organism: Vesta saturnalis (assembly GCA_036346205.1). Lineage (NCBI taxonomy): Eukaryota > Metazoa > Arthropoda > Insecta > Coleoptera > Lampyridae > Vesta > Vesta saturnalis. Next base: position 7,314,280 of record JARFJB010000001.1, read on the forward strand.
AAAACTCCGTAGTTAATCCTTGATTAGTACAATCTGTGTATACCTGCGCCAAATTAATTGGCAGGGCATAAAATTGGCAGTCTTGTTTGCCAATATTTTCAAACTTCCTCATGACATTCAAATTTATTATACATATTTGGATAAAAATTTTATTAATGTAAAAATTTTAAACACGCGGGATAAACTACAAAAAGCTTCTTACCTAACTGCATAAAGCAGTATACTGTTGCAAACAGCAGAACCGCAGGAAAATGTATAAAACAGCTAGCAATCATAAGCATACTACACCTTGAAGAACCTACTTAATTCTAGACCGAAATACTCTTGCATATTAGCAACGTATGATTAAGGTGAAATGAACATAGTCAGGAGATGCAACAATAATATAAACTACCAACATTAAACAATCAATTTTCTACGGTATCATATAACAGCATATCATGTGCTGAAGCACTGCTTTGTTTTTTACCTCCCAACCTACATATTATACATATGTAGATATAGTAGGTTATGCAATCGACTTTTTTTTCACTATCACTAAATCTACTTATTAACTCATTTTACAACGTTTTGCCAAGTTTCGCTAAGATCGACCATGATGTCCTATGTGTGTGGATGTATGTTAACATCACGTTGTAAAAAGGGAGGTGTGTTGACTCCTTAGTAATCCGTCGAACAAAGTGAATCGTACGTCATTAGTTTCATTATTCCCCACAGGCGCTGCGATCGCGCATAGAGGGTAAAATGGCGGCCATTGTCCAGTCTATGTTTACATAGCTTTAAATCGACGGATAAAAGCCGTCATGGGGGAAAAATTTTATGTCACGAATTGTTCGAGTGACAGTTATACAAGTGAGCAAATTTCAATCTTTAAACCTCCATCTAATCATCAAGACCATGAAAAATGGATTGAACATGTTCCGGCAAAAAAACGAAAGTTATGTGCCGGTGACTACGTGTGTAAATTACACTTTGCAACAAAATTTAAGTAATAAACACGTTGGAAAGTATGTAATGTAATGATTTTGTATGTTTTCCATGTAAATATTGAAAGTGTTTATTTGTAGTGTCATTGTTACTTCCTATTGTGATTTAATATACATAATGTAAGACGACTAACATTATGTTGATGAAATGGACAAGTGGTAAAAAAATTAAAAATTCATGAATAACTTTTAGACTGAAAGCATACATTAAAAACTTACACCGTGTTAAAAACTAATACATAAACAAAATGTGTTTGACATAAGTACCGCCATGGAAATGCAAAATTTCATCCCTCTCTCTATTTTATATGGGACCACGTATGGGATCAAAGATTTTTAATAACTTACCAGTGTATTTAAGAATATTTAAAACTAAATTAAAAATCTTTCTGCAAGAACATAACTTGTATAAATTGAGTGATTATCTTATAAGTTTTGTTATGAAAGAATAAGTTCAAAAGTAAATATGTAATTAAAAATTATTATTATATTTAGAATTTACATCAGTTCTACATACATAAAGACAAAATGTACACTGATTGGGACGATAGCTCAGTTGGTTTGAGCGGTACTCTAGTAAAGTACATATCGTAGGTTCAAATCCTAATCGAGTAAAACCTTTTATTGATGTATTTAATAATTAATAATTTTTTTTTGAGTGATTATCTGTCTGTAAATATTAAGTAATGCTCTGTTTTGGTCATTTTTTAATTTTGTAATGTTTAACTCTTATAACGTCATTATTATACATACTTAATACGACCTTTCTTGCACGATACTGTAACGTCTACAAAAAATAAAGATTATTATTATTATACCCTTAAATGTCTTTTTACTTTTTAATGCTATCACTAATTAAAATGTCAAAAAGTGTGTAATTAAATTATTTTATGCTGTGCAACAGATTGTAGAGATGCAACTTAAAACTAAGATTTAGATACATAATTGTATAAAAAAATCTCTCAACCGTTATGAATTATTACTTTTAAATAAGAAACCTGTAAGGATTTTACTGTACAAAAAATCTGTAAAATTAATATGTTTATACTATTTGTCAATTCTAAGTATACAGTGTGTCCCAGGATGGAATTGACAAGAGGAGAAACATTTTATTATTGATTTTAGGACAAAAAGTCATTCTTTATAAAAAAAATCCTGCTTGTCAAAAAAATGAGGTTACCATAGCAAAATCTTAGTTCAGATGTACAGGGTGTTGATAAATTAAGAAAATAAAAAAATGCATAAAGAGAGAATTACCATTATCTATTATTATAGACGTAATGTTTATGAATAAAAGTTGTTTAAAAAAAAGGCCTAAATACAACATTTAAAACGTCCTTTTATAATTTTATGTTTTTGTTTGTTCAACAATGTAAAAATTCAAATATGAAAATCTAAGTGTTGTGGCGACAATAATAATGAACTGACAAACGTCATTGTGACATTTTGTGCGGTTTTATTATTGTTTGCACGTATGGTTCCGATATTTTTGTAAAAAAAAATGTTAACCAAAAAAGAACGAATTTATTTATGATGTGTCATACGATTATGCAATTGGTCGGTTGCATGAAAAACTCCCTAATAGAGCGGTATCGCGCGAAGCATTGCGCACACTTGTAAGGAACTTTGATGAAACTGTATCAGTATTGGATGTCAAAAAACCTAAGAAAATGTACAATGAGGACGATGCGGATACACTTTTGGTCATGAACTCCGTGATAAGACACTTCTAAATTGTCTTTGAGGAAACGCTCACTAGGGGTAGGATTAAGTAAATCGCATTTACAAAGAATTTAGAAGGAAAATAATGTGCGACCATTTAGACCAAGGTTCAGACATACACTTAAAAATGGACATAAAGAGAAGCGGTTGGAGTTTTGTTTGTGGGTTGGTAAGAAGCTTTCACAGAATGTTTTTTTTTTACTGACGAAGCAACCTTTTGCACCAACGGTCACGTTTCCTCACAAAATAGTCGTTATTGAGCTAAGTAAAATCCCAATTACGTTATTCATAAACGATATAAATGTTTAGTGTGGAATTTTTTATGATAAAATTATTGGTCCATTTTTTATTCCCGAAAATTTATATGCACCTTTTAGAGACACATGTATTATCTTTTATAAACTCCTTGCAACCAGAAATGCGGCGTAATATTATCTGGCAGCATGATGGGTCGGAGTTAGGTTTGACTTTTTCTTGAGGGGTCTTTTAAAAGAAAAAGTATATTCTGATGACCTGGCACATGATGAAAATATCCTCAAAGCTCGAATACAGACCGCGATCAACGAAATAAATGTACCACCAACGATTCGGAAAGTCTATGGGGAATTTATTCATAGGATGGAGAAATGTGTAGAAATTGGAGGCAGATATGTAGAATAATACGTGTTTACACAATTGTACTAATTATTAATATTGATTTTTATGGCTTGTTTAGCAACATTCTAATAGTAAATTCCGTATTAAAAAATCGTTCAGATAAAATAAAATTAAAATTATAAAGCAACGTTTGAAATATTGTACTTAGGCTTTAGTTTGCATTAGAAAAAACTTTTATTTCTAAACATTGTGTCAAAACTAATAAATAATGATAGTTCTCTCTTTATGGCATTTTCATTAATACCCTGTACATATGAACCAAGATTTTGCTATGGCAACCTCATTTTTTGACAAGCAGGATTTTTTATAAAGAGTAACTTTTTGTCCTAAAATCAATAAAAATAGTAGATTTCGCAACTAGTGCGCTGTTTACACATTTCTTGGTGCGAGGCTGTTCTTTTTTACCCGAGGCGTAGCCGAGGGATAAAATATATGGCCGAGCACCAAAAAGGTGACAGCGCACGTGTTGCGAATACATTTTTTTGTAATCGTTCACATAAAATTGGAAAAAAATTAAATTTTGAAGTATTTGTTGACAAATGTCAAATTAAATATATAAATAAAAAAGTTTATATATTTAGTTATATACCACTTTTCTCTTTATGTATTAAAAGTAACGATTACAAAAACATGTTTCTCCTCTTGTCAACTCCAACCTGGGACACACTATATTTATGTCACAAAAGTCATAATAATCACTCTAACTTTCATCAACGTTTATCTAATAAAGTTAGTTGTTTCAACTACAGCCGTACTGTGATTTTACGTTCATTTAAATTGACACTTCACTGTGAAAAGCTGTTCGTCGCCATTTTACCCTTTAACGACACCAGCGCCCCGCACGGAAAAATGAAGAACTAACGACACAAGAAATCTCCATATTGGAGAGTTGACACACCTTTCTTCTTACACCGTGGTTAACATACACGATAACTTGAGAACGAAAATACGTACGTACATAAAATTTTGTATTTAAGCTTGTTTTCATTTCTCCTGGAGCGGATTAGATTTAGGAAAAAATTCAGCGGCGGAGAGAGGTGGTTTATTAAGCGTTGTTTTGGATTTTTATCAAATATGTCTGAAACAGTTGTGATTTTTTTTAAGTTAGTATCTAGATGTCTATTAATCTCTATCTGACATAAAGTTTTAAACGTCTGTTTGACGTAGATTATTGTGTTTGTTTTTACAATGGTCCCTATTTTCGTAATGAACTTCTTATAAAAGAGATTGAATAATTATCCTTACAAAAATGTTCTTAAAATTATTTCAATTCTTTTCATTTTTAGTAGGTTGGAAGGTAGTGTGTTTTATTATGAGCGTTTTGGAAATTTCAGCCTTTTTCGTTTCGTACATGAAAATAAAGTACAGTTACAAAAGTAGGCACATTTTGTACAAAATCGCTTTTACATACATGGCGGAAAAAAATAATCACAAAATAATAAAAAATTCTGTGCCCTATTTTCATTACATAACTGGGACTTGCCAAAAATTAGTTAAAAGTATGAGTAAGATTATTGACAAAGGAAAAATGAAAAAAAAAACAAAAAAAATAATAGCTGGACAGCATGTGGACCACTTTAAAGGAGGTCGCAACAGGCCTAAAATTTTAATTCCATTGATTTTCAGAACACGAATTTTTTATCAAAAAAAACTAAAGTTATGATTGGATTGTATGAGGACCCCTTTAAAAAACTTTAACGGCCCTAAAATTTACTTCTTGGGCAATAAATTTTAAAAAACCATAAATAGGGTATTTTTCTTACGCGGTAGATGAGACACACCCAAAATTGATGGAATATCTTCTTACCCCATAATAATAATCCTAACGAAATTAATATAGTTACAATTTGAAGCACACCTTCCTTAGTGTTGTTTCTTTCCAGACCGTTCATAAAAAGTAAAATAATTATTTATGGTAGCCACTGTCGGTTTTGCACCAAATGTCCCATGAATCTTGAAAATTGCATTAAATATCAGTTATTGTCTTTATATACAGTATGTCCAAGATAAGGATGCATTGAATGGGGATCTCAGAAACCATGATAGATACACAGTCGGTTAAATTAGGAAAAAGTTACGCAAGGGGGAGCCCTTATTGACAGCGTTTAGAAAAGTCAATTATCTTTTTTCGTTTTTTCCACATTTTTTTTAATTGGTTTTTATCAATTTTTTATATAGCGTGGAAACATAATACTCTCTGTGTTCGATAGCATTTTTCATAACCATTTCAATAATGTATAACACAATGTGATTTATTGCAAATTTTTTGTCAAGTCAATTATCTATTTCCGTTTTTTTTTTCTATATTTTAAAAAATATGTTTTGATTTTCGTTTTTATTTATTTTTAAAGTTATTTCAAAATATATCAAAAAACAAACATTACTTTCTCATTGCCACTTTATGAGCTCTACCAGATGGTATTCAGAATTTTTTTCCAACGTTTCGTTTACGATCAACCTGATGTTTCATATGGCGCGAAAACATAACACACCCTGTGTTAGAATAATTTTTGATAACCATTTGAACGATATATAACACAATATGATTGATTGCAAACAAATTTCATTGAATTTTGTGCATTTTTTATTAGTAGGCTTTGGATAAAAAGCGGTTGGCCGTTCTGGCACTTCAAAAAAAATGCGAATGGTTTACACCTGTGTACAGTAATTGTTTATTTCGAATAAATAAATATGCTGGGAGATAATTTTTTTTAACTTAGAAAAAACTGACATGTTATCATGTTATATCTTGTCTCATATGAACTGCGTAGCAGCTGAAAACCTACATTAATAAATATCCTGAAAGGGTGCAACCCCAATAGTAGATCAATCTTCAGACGTCTAGCATTAAGCTAAAGGAATATGAATCACTTAAAGCAACTATTAAGACCAGAAAAAAATGTCTAATGAAGAAAAAGAATATCAATTTATTCAAGCAATTATTAAAAATCCTGGTGTCCATAAGGGAAATTTAAAACCAAACTGGAGTAGAGAAATATACTTCCCACTTTATTCTGAGAAAAAATAAATGTAAACCCTATAAATTTAGAATTTGTCAAGGACTTTGACCTGGAGATGAAATTATAAGGAGTTTCTGTGAATAGTATATCATACAATGTGAATCGACTTTAATTTGGTCAGACAAAAGTATGATCACTAACAATATAACACCCATTACTGGGCACAAAACAACCCACGGCTAAAAAAGGAATCTAGGCATCAACACAGATTTGGATTCCACATGTGGTGTTCTTGAAGCAACAATATTGGGACCTTTTATTTACCACAATACCTTAACAGGATAAAGTTATTTCAACTTGCTACATAATCAGTTGGAAGAAAGTCTAGATAATTTGCCTTTACAGAATGTACAATGTTTGTGGTTTCAACAAGACGGTGCTCCAGAATTTCCAGGGACACTGAAGGGTACTTATAAAACATTTCCTGGCCAGCGCGGTCACCCGACTTAACCCCATTAGGTTTTTTCCTCTGGGGTTACTTAAAAAACCAAGTTTACGTTCATCATTTCAAAACGGAAGAACAACTTTTCAGAGCACTTATCGCAGCGTTTAATAAAATTACTCCAGAAAGAGGTTACCGGAGTTTAACATTCAACAGTAAGAAGAGTTTATTTATGTTTAGAAAATAATGATAACCTTCTCTGGTTTTGATTATGAAAGTCTTAAGGGTATAAAAGTACCGAAACAGACTAAAAAATGAAGCGAAAATAAGCGAAAAACCATAAAATTTATAAAGTTATATTTTTTTTTTTTGTAGGAAAAACACGTTTTCATAACTTGTGTTGGTGAAATAAATAGGCCCTTTTGGACTCAAAGGGCGAAAACTAATATTTACAATATAAAGATAAAAATACAAAAAAAAAATTGTTTAAATTATTGAAATAGATAATAAGTGGTTGAAAAAAAGGTTTTAAACATACTGTCGTAACATTTGACCTAAATTAAGGGTATAAAGATCCTAAAAGGTCCTGAACAGGGTAAAATATTAAAATTTTTATATAAATGGTTAAAAACATTTTCTTAACAGGTTTTTTAGTCAAGGACTATGGGTTCGTTATTAAATTAGAAATAATTGTGCCCTTTTTAAGCACAAAAGAGGCAGAAATTAGACTAGAAAAAAATGTTTATTGACAAAATAGTTTTCTTTAAATAATTTATTAAAATTATTAAGTTATGGTAAAAAATGTATTTTAAAACATATTAAATAATTAGTAGCCCAACTTAAGGGCAAATAGGGACTGCAAAGGGCCTGAAAAAGACAAAATACGAAAATTTGAATATGAATGCCTAAAAGCAGGTTGTTAGGGATTTGTTGGGTCGAGGATTACGAATTTTACTAGTAATTACAAAATTATAAATAATTATGCCCTTTTTTACACAAAAAGTGTGAAAACTAATTAAATAACAAAAAGTGTAAGTCAAAAAAAATTTTGTTAAGCGTTTCATCAATATATTTGTAATCTTACAACAAAAATGTTTGTAAATTTACATCACTATTATTCTTTAACGTGATTTTATGAAATGTGATAGTTCAAATAAATAAGTTTATTAGTTGAATAAATGAAATCAAATTAAATATTGTTATTAATAAATTGGGATACGGACCTTATAGCCCGTCATTTCTACAGTAATTAGTGACTACAAACCGTCCCTTTTCATCTTAAACAATATTGTAATTTATTTGTCTAAAGTTATTAATTTCTTTGTCTCATCAGATAGCTCTTACGATTTTTTCTCTTTCGTAATTCTTAACGGGCTAATAAACGGATCTGAGGAAATTAGTACATACATAATGCAAGATATCTTCATTCCATTTTTGATGAGAAGACATCCGACTATCTTATTTACGTTTTGAGTTTCTTCAGACAGGCTACCTATTGGTAACCCTAAAGATTTCATAATTTTCCAGTATGCACAGTAGGAGGCATAGAATACCAGTCATATAGATTAATATATAGATCGGCTGTCTCATATGCATAATTTTTAAATTTTTCAATGTCAATTTTATATCCACAATTTGAAACTTGCAATATAGTACTACACCTTTCTATTAAATTTTGGTCAATTCCAGTTATTTTGGATATTTTCTTGGAGATTCAAAAACCATCATTAGTGGTACCATATCGATGGTAACCCCAACGTCAGATTTAATAGAATTTTGAAGAAATACTTTTCTAGCTTGGTTGTACATCCTTATTAATTCTCTTAGCATAATAGTCCTAAAAATCTACATTGCAAGTTAGATGCCATATATGCTCTAAAAATGCTGGAAATTATTTTTAAGTTCCGTATATCACCGTATAACTCCTATATAAAGATATGCATTTGCTTACATTAGAAAATCTAGACAGTTCTACATAATTTTGGTTTAAGGTTCATTGGTGTACCGACCATAATAAGAGTGTGGGAAGATGTTGAAAGTGTAAACATTAAAATTGCTGTAAATTCAAAGCCACTTATTCAATTTTAGTAAAATAAAGCATGTTTGGAAGACAAATGTAGGTATTTTTAATTGCTGTTCCCATTGTTACACAATAGTTCCTTATAAAGGTGCTAAATTTAAATCCCACGGTGTATTTTTGACATCGTCTTCGAAAAGTAGATAAAATCGAAAGTTGATATCTTTGCTCGTTTTAAAGTTATAGAGAAATGAATATTTTTATAACACTTTAAGACGAAGTTTGGTTTTGGTGAGCCGAATTGGATAAATGTTGGTCCCATATTAAAGAGGTAGTTGTTAATCGAATTAGGGACCAACAGTGATTTTTAATGTATCACCGTCGCTAGGAGTCCTTAAGAATACAAATATAAGGTTTTTACGCTTTTTCTTTAAAATTATAATTGCAACGATGTAGGTATTTATTATATCAAAATCAAAAAGTAAATTAAATTTGCCATAAAAATGATACAAGATTTATTTTAATACTGTTGTTAGTTTCAGAGTTATAGTGAAATTAAAGTTTAATTTTAACGTGGCTCACCCTGTAAAGTTCAAATAAAATCAAAAATCCGATTTTAAACCCAAAAGTATTAGAACTTAATGCATCGATACATATTCAAATTGCCTTCCGTCACATTTAGAACAGTCTTCCAATCTTGTTTGGGTGTATAAAACTGCTGCTTAGATTTACGCTTATTAATCCCTTACCTTAAACTTTTTACCTTCCTTAAACTAATTTTACAGATATAGTAGGTTGAAAATATTACCTACATTTTACATGTTTTTTTAAATAAAACGCACTCAATTAATAAATACCCCCATCTAGCGCTTTGTCTTGGAATGTTTAATTAATGCTTAGTAGTAGGCGGCGGAAACAAAAAACAAACTTTTCAATAACATTGTATAGAAACATAAAATTTTTATTAGACATAGTTTAATTCTTGTCAATTAGGTTTGTGGATATTTTTTAAAATGCCTTTGCCGTTTGATATGATTGTGGTTCATTTTCGCATAATAGCCATATGCTAAATTTCATAACTCCAGCTCAAACGGTCGGACCGCTATCGTGTTTACATTCACACAGATGGTATGCCAAAAATGGTCAAAATGGAGACCCTCAAAACGTGAAGATCCGTCAAAATCTTGAGGTCGAATTTTTGCATGATTGCAATACGTTCCATCCCTTCACTATACTTCTTATAGTATACGGGAATGTAAAAAATGCATGATTAAATATAAAAATACCCTCTAACTATTTAATATACTTTGTAAAAGTTTTCTATGAAAACTAATCTCTGTCCTAAATTTGTATACAAGTTAGTTTTAAACATGTGTTGACTATGTAATACTTTGAATAAAAATAAAAACAGAGTAAAGATTTTAAAAATATTGCAGTTTTAGCGTTCAAAAACAATTTTTATCTTTTTAATCAATTTTATTTCTTTGAAAACTTTTACTTACTTAATTATTGTATATGTATGTAACTATTGATACCACAATGATACCATTTTTTTTGTGAATTCTCCATAAATTTTTGTACTACGCTTTTTTTTTCCATTATCTTAACCCAATTGTTATTGATACATTGTAACGCTTTCTTTTCACTTATAATTATTAGCAATCTAGTATTCTGTACAGGGTGGACCGATTTCGATGGGATTGTAGGGTGTCTTGGTAACTATTACTGTTAGAGCAAAACTGTTCACGTAGCATTAGGCCAACTTTTTGAGACAAATTAAACAGCGAAAACAAAAATTTGCTAACTTTTTTTCACTTTTGATGCAGGGACCCAAATTGAATTTTTCCAAATTTCGATAGGGTTCCATATCTCATCTGTTGATAAAAATTCAGGAAAAAGTGTAAAGACATTTCTTGTGCAGTTTTTAGCGTAGAATCAAATGGAGTAGTTAATTTTTAAATTTGGTCACCAATAGTCGAGATGCCACATAAACTTAGTTTTTTTTTAAATGGAAACCATAGTTGGCTTTGACTTCATTAAAATACTTATTTTATAAGCTTTTCAACAATATATAGTTTATACAGGTTCTTTTAGAAAATTACGGAATTACAAGTGAATTTGTTAGTTTGCACTTTTGTAAGTAGGCGATGCAATAATTTAAAACAATGAAACACAGCAAATATGTCAAAACAAAGTGAAAACTTCAGTTGTGAATTAAAACACAGATAACACAAGTTTATTGTTGATAGTTAAAATGAATCGTTATGAAAATTATGTATGATATGTTGAAAATATTCATTCAGTGTGGAGAAAATTCGGAAGAAGCGGAACGTTTATACTTGGAGAGTTTCTCAGAAAGGCATCAGCCTAATAAAAAGATATATAAGAGGTAAATAAACGTTAAAGACTCTAAAGCCGCTTTTCTAACATGATTATTCTTGTTATTGCAGGCTACAAAGTAATTTAAATAATTTAGGGTCATTTACCCGACCACGTCCGAATCATTACGATATAGCAAATCGTGAACAAGATGCCTTACATATTCTCTAATCGCTAAAAATTTTGAAACTTTATAAATATAAACCTTATAAGATTCATATAAACCAATACCTTTATCCAAACGATCTTGAAAAACGATTACAGTTTTGCCAATGGTATATTGATAGATGTGCTGCAATGCCTAATTTTCATCAAAATATAATTTGGACAGATGAAGCTCATATAAGTAGTGCTGGTATTTTCAATCGTCACAATCATCATCACTGGGCAAATGAAAATTTACATGTAGCGGTACCTAGGCATAATCAAGGCAGGTTTGGATTTAATTTTTTTGGTGTTGCTTAAAAGGGAATAAATTACACTATTACATTTCTGAAGGAAATCTTACCGCATATCGATATTTAGAACTATTACCTATTGTGCTTGACGAATTCTTGGATGATTTGCCTCTATCAGAACGAGTCGGTCTTTTTTTCCAGCAAGATGGTGCTCCGGCACACAATGCTATGGTAGTGAGAAATTATTTAAATGATAAATTTCCAAACTATTGGTTAGGTACCTTTGGACCAATTCCATGGCCACCAAGGTCGCCTGATCTAACAGCTTTGGACTATTTTCTATGGGGTTTCATAAAAAATGAAATTTACAAAAAAAACAAACAATACTATGGCAGAATTACAAAACAATTTACATGCGGCTTTTCAAAAAATTAAGCCGCTCCAAACATCAGCTGCAATTTCATCATTACAACGACGATGTCAGTTATGCATTAGACAAAATGGCAGCCAGTTTGAACAATTTATGTAAAAGTAATATTATCATTTGTTTGACAGTTGGTTTATTTTTGTAACCTTGTTCTTAGAATTAAATAATTATACCTTTTGTTTGACATATTTGCTGTGTTTCATTGTTTTAAATTATTGCAGCGCCTACTTACAAAAGTGCAAACTAACAAATTCGCTTGTAATTCTGTAATTTTCTCAACGAACCTCTATAAACTATATATTGTTGAAAAGCTTATAAAATAAGTATTTTAATGAAGTCAAAGCCAACTATGGTTTCCATTTAAAAAAAAACTAAGTTTATGTGGCATCTCGACTATTGGTGACCAAATTTAAAAAATGACTACTCCATTTGATTCTACGCTAAAAACTGCACAAGAAATGTCTTCACACTTTTTCCTGAATTTTTATCAACAGATGAGATACAGAACCCTATCCAAATTTGGAAAAATTTAATTTTGGTCCCTGCATCAAAAATGAAAAAAGATAGCAAATTTTTGTTTTCGCTGTTTAATTTGTCTCAAAAAGTAGGCCTAATGCTACGTGAACAGTTTTGCTCTAACAGTAATAGTTACCAAGATACCCTGCAATCACATCGAAATCGGTCCACCCGGTACAATCATTTGAATAAATTTTTTATTCATAAAAAACTATAAATTGTTTTAATTTTCGCCTATTTTGTGTCCAAAATGACAATAACTTTTTACAATTTTATAATACATAATAAGTTTTATAATCCTGACGCCCAAAAACCCTTGACAACCAACCATTACATATTTTACTATTTCTAGACCTTTTTTCCCCCTGAATTAGGCTGTTAATTATTTAATGTGTTTAAAAATCCACCTTTTACCATAAATTAATAATATAGATACATTATTTAAAGTTTGTTTGACAATAAAAATTTCTCTTTCTAAATTCCTGCCCCTTTTGGGTCAAAAAAGGGCATAATTATTTATAATGTTGCAATTTAATAGTAAAATTTGTATATATATATATATATATATATATATATATATATATATATATATAATTAAAAAACCCGACAATCTGCTTTTAGCCATTTGTATAAAAAATTTTGTATTTTGTCTTTTTCAGGCCCTTTTTGCCCTTGATTTGGGCTGTTAATTGTTTGATGTTTTAAAATACATATTTTTTATCATAAGTTGATAAATTATTTAAAGAAAACTATTTTGACAATAAACAGTTATTTTCTATACTAATTTCTGCTCTTTTGTGTCCACTTGTTGATTCAAAAAACCAGTGAGAAAATGTTTTTAATCATTTATATAAAAATTTTAATATTTTGCTCTTTTCAGGACCTTTTAAGATCTTTCTACCTTTAATGTAGGCCAAATGTTACAACAGTATCTTTCAAGCCTTTTTTTTCAACCATTTACTATCTATTTCAATAATTTAGACAATTTTTTTTTGTATTTCCTATCTTTTATATTGTAAATATTAGTTTTTGTACTTTTGGGCCCTAAAGGGCCTGTTTTTGTTTTATCAGCACAAGTTATATGTACACTAATTCATTTACGCATAAAATATAGATAAGTTAAAAATTGTACCAGAGAATGATTTTTGTCCAGCATAGTGGGGCTTCGACCGCTGGATTTCTCCCAAAATCTAATCCGCCCCAGAAGAAATAAAAACAAGTTTAATTACGAAATTTAAAGTACGCCCAAGAATTATCGTCACTAGCATATACATGCTCATGCGCACACACACACGCACCCACTAAAAAGAACAAAATTTCGCCAAGAACGGTATAAAATTTTGATGTTACAGTGGAAAATATTTGGATTCTACGGGTTATAATCTATCCAGAAACGCAAAAAAATCAAATTAAAAAGAATCTGGTTTAAAAAATACCAATAATTTTGAAAAATCCCAGATTGAATCATAGTTGATTTTGCGAAATGCGCACAAAAAGTGGAATTTTTTCTATATATTTGGATAGATTTTGACCCATACCGTCTTAATATATAAAAATATATAGAATGTTCCCCTTCTAGAATACTACTACCAAATTTCATCACGATCTATACATACAGGGGGCGACATCCCTGCGAGGAAGTCAAATTACTCATTCGTCGTAAGAGATACAAAAAAAAATTATTCAGCTAAAAGTTGAAGCATAGATAGGACCATACTTTGAAAATATTTTCAAATATACATGGCCACCCATATTGATAGGAGAAAACAAACTTACCTGTTTTTAAATAGAACACCCTGTATATTTTTGCATTTTTGAATTCTTCTCGATTTACTCGTTTCTGAAACATAAGGTTTTGCAATGTTCTAGGAGGTAGTTTAAAAGAGATAAGCACTTTTTTATTAATTTCGTAGCAACATTAGCACCCTGTAGCATTGCACAGATTTGACATCAAAAAATCTATTTACGTTCAAACGATTTTTAATATAGCCTACTATTATCCAAAATCATTAACATAGCGGAATATTTCTTTTTTGTATACAGGATTGGTCGAAAATTGAAATGGACGTGGAAATATTGAACAAAAAAAAATTTAAACATAGTAATCTGGACTGATCCTTAAATGGTTAATATTTGGTGAGATATCAAAATACCTAAGTAGTTAAAATTGTTACCGTGTAAAACATTAATAAAAACACTAAATTCTAGTCACTATTAACACGTTCAAACTTGTGCGTCAAGAATGGGTTTAATAGTTGAAAGTCAGTTGGTAGTTATATGCAGTAGTTGTTACATGCAGAAAATTGCGTTATATTTGTTTGTGTTTTTGTAGAGAATTTTTAACTTCATGTAATTTTCGAAAATGGCAGAATATGGAATTAGATTTGCAAGATAAGTGATTTACACATATTTGCTGTCAATTAATTTTTATACCAAGAACAGTAAATAATTAAGAAAATGTTGCTATTTAAAGATTATATCTTTTATTTGAGGACCATTTCTTGATTTGATCTTGATTGTACTAAAAATAGTACAGTGGGCACTTAGGTATCTATAAATCGTAATTTGTTTTAGAAACTTTTCACTCTACAAAGCTCTTGCAATGCTTGAAGACAAAGAAGAACTTGTCAAAAAAACAACTTCCATCGCAATTTCCCCCCACCTGCACGAATAGTGCTGCAGACGTGACTGATGAAGATTCAGAAAGTGAAGATGTTACTAGCATCAATAATTTACCAAGTGCTCAACTTCAGGCCTCTGTAAAACTGAATTTTTACACAAATCAAAATGATTTTCTTCCCAGGATGAAATTCCATTGTCTGAGAAAGGTCAATTCCACTAATACGAAGAACAGCTCTAAAGCGAAGGAAAAAATCTACAACAGGGTAAAAGCAGATTTATTTATAAATTCTGTTACCTCCCATAATAACGAAGAACCGTTAGAAAGCCCCTTATCACTTTTTTCATATTTTTTTGACAATGTATTGCTAGAATTAATTGTACAATAAACAAATCGATATGTGCAAAAAAAATTGTACTTCTAAAATTGATATATCAGAAATAATGTGCTTTCTGGGTGAGCTCCTTGTGAGTGGGTATGTTAAAGTACCACGACGTCGTATGTATTGAGAGTACAAGAGAGATAGTCAAAATTCCCTGGTATTAGAAGCAATTTCCAGAAATAAATTTGAATACATCGTTTCCAATTTACACCTGGTTGACAATACAAATTTAGTTGTATCTGATAAAGTTGTTATACATACATGGGAAACCATTACGGTATGGCTACAAATTTTGAGTTGGAGTAACACGTTTGGGGTACGTGAATTGGTTGAGCCATATCAAGCTGCCTCAACAAATATAAGTGACAAATACAAAGAATACGGAGTAGGATCAGCTGTGGTTTTAGAATAATATACCGATTCACTGAGGAAGAAATGGCCAGATCAGCGATCCACATCTTTTTTGACAACTTCTTCTCCACATTGCCCTTATTTGACATTACGTGAAAATAGAATTCAAAGATCTCCACTAATGGATTCTAAACTATGATTACATGTAATTCTTGGAAATTATGTCATCAGACCCTACTTTGTCGAGGATCACCTAAACAGAGAAATGTATCTACATTTTGTGGACAACGATTTGCTGGAATGATTGGAAGCAGTACCGTTGAACATACGTCAGAAAATGTGAATATTACATGACAGTGCTCCAGCGCATCACAATTTTTTAGTGAATGAGCATTTAAATCATAATTTTCCTGGAAGATGGATTGGAAGGAGAGGATTCATAAGATGGCCGCTACGATCTCTAGGGTTAAACAAGTTAGACGTTTCTTCTGGGGCTATGTAAAAGATAAGGTGTATAAAACACCTCCTACAACTAAAGAAGATATGAAGGAGATAATTAGAAAAGAATGTATCCGCTTGAACCGAAATATGTTAACAAATGTTACTCGCTCTTTTGAAGGAGGCCATTTTGAACATTTATTGTAAATTAAACGTTTTTCTTGTTTTTTTTTTAACAACATTGTTTTACATTTTATTTTATTTGTTTTACTTCAATATTAAACGTTACTTCACTTTATGTTTATTTGGTAATGGGCATAAAGTTTAAATTTTGTAAATGATTGTGATACAAATACTTATCTTCACAGCCTAATTGTCAAAGTCATAGAGAACTATACTACATTCGGGGGTAAGAGTGCAGTGTGGGGAAGATAAGCAATGGAAATTTTGCTTCGACATTGCCGGTTGTATGCAACGGGCGATAGTACTCGTATAATCACAATGAAACAACGCGAGTTCTCAAATAAATTCCCATGTAATATTTGATATAATTTTTAAACTTTTTTGTTATGTATTTTCTTTATTTTTTTTAATCCTGTTAATGACATTTATTACGCGATAATTTAATTACATTTTTGATTGTGCCATTAAACTAATTTTTGTACAAAATATGTTTATTCTTTATCTGTTAATGGCCGTTTATGACCTGTCTTATTATGTACGATAATTATTGTTAAATAACTACATTTGTGATTGGTTTATTTTGTAAATGTGACTGATTCCTAACTACTTTCTAATGCTAAATACCTTATATGTCGTTAAACTAATTTATGTACAAAATATGTTTACTCTTTATCTGTTAATGTCTGTTAATGTACTTCTACTTAGGCACCTAGATATCTCACCAAATATTAACCAATTAAGGATCAGTCTAGATTACTATGTAATTTTTTTTTGAAAAATTATTTTTGGTTTAATATTTCCACGGCCAACCTAATAAAATTTCACCTAATTCTTGTTTCAATTAATGTTTGACTGAAAGAAGCGCGAATAACTCACAAATTAAGGCAATTAGGTATAGGGAATACCTAAGAAATAATGAAGTACCATAAAATAACATTTCATTACAATACTAAAATACAGGGTGTTTCATTTAAAAAAAAAAACAGAAAATATTCCGCTATGTTAATAATTTTGGACAATAGTAGTCGATACTGAAAATCGTTTGAACGTAAATAGATTTTTGATGTCAAGTCAATTAATAAAAACGTGCTTATATCTTTTAAACTACCTTGTATAACATTGCAAAAGCTTATATTGTAGAAACATAATCGATTTCATTTATTTCTAGCTTTATTTTTACTGTATACATGATTTTCGTACGTTTGACAATCTTTCTGGAAACCGTATGCTCTAAATTGCTGCTATAAATATCATTTTGCATCTTGCGATGTTGCATGTTTTCATTTATAACAAAATAATGTTTGCCGTCTCTGATTAAAATATACACTTTCATATCGTTTAAAAAATATGCTGGTTCTATCACAACTAATATATGAACAATATCAAATAAAAATGTCCTTTGAATGGCAAGACAAATTGATAAGTCCAGCATAAACAATTGAAATCACATTTTTGTGCTGTTAATTATTTGTTTATATGGGCAGAGATCTCTCTCTCTCTAGTTTAGCCTCTTCTATTCCAACTTTAGAAGAGGCTAAACTAGAGGGAGAGAGAGATCTCGGCTGAGATCTAAACACCAACAAAAATATAAAACATTTCAATGTGTATCAGCTACTAATATTTATTACCATGACCCGTTACTAGAATTTTGTCCTACTAAAGGAATTCCACATTCAGTAATTTTATTTTCTATCTGAGAAGGAGTGCTTTGATTTTTGTCCATTTTGAGCTACCACGGCTGTGCTGCTTGGATGAAAGGCAAGCACTCTAACTGTTCAACGACCAAAAGAGCTCACTCTGTTAATTATTAATTATGATGTAATGTGTGTACGGAAATTATTGATAATTTTGTATAAATGTGTTGTAAAGAAACTGCATGCATTTATTTTTATCTTTTACTTAAAATGAAAGACCCCAACTCTGTAGTTTTAAAATTATCTGATTAGTTCGAATGTACAAGTGAAATCTGGCAGAAATCTCCCAAGATCTACTTCCAAAAATCTTTGTCATAATTTAGTTTGTTAAAATTATTAATAAATAAATAAAAAAACTCCCCATTATTTTAAAAGGCATCAGAGCAATTATCACTTTTTGTCATGGCAATTAGAGCTCATGTCATTCTACCTGGCAAAAGAACGAGCAGGCGACACCGACAACTACACCCTTGAGTGCTACTATTTTCGCAACAACAATGCAATTGTTACTTAAATTGTCAATTATATTAGAATGTCGAACAAAATATTTTATTCTGTATACAGGGTGTCCAGAAACTCTCCTGACAAACGGAAACTACACATACTAGACGTGATTTTATGTTGATTTAACCTTAATTACCTTAATCCAAAAATGCCTCTTAAGGGAGCTAGAGCTCTTTGAAAAGGAACCGTCAAGTCCGTTTTTGTTAAATATCTCAAAAACACCGCTACTTAACAAGTTCAAACTTGGTGGACGAATAAGTCAGTAATGACAAGCCAGCCACTGAAAACGCAATTTTCTTATTGGCATCAGAAGCGGTCCACTTGAGAGGGTCAACAGCTTTTTTTACCGAAAGCTTTTTATTTTCAATTTTTGAATGGATTTTACATCAAATTTAAAAACTTTACGATATTTTCCATACAAAATGTGCTCTTAGTTGAAATCGCTATCTCGTATCGTTTGCGAGAAGAATCAATTTAAATTTTTTGTGTTTCTGGCAGAAAATACCCTTTCATTGCTAAATTATGTTTACAATGCGTAGTTGACTGTGACAAACCAACAAAATCTGATGTTACGTCAAATTGTTTTGATATCAAACAGTTATTGTTGAATTAAAAAGGTAAAAATTTGATACGTTTAAATCAAAACAAAATCTTGCAATGAAGTTAGAAATAATCGCGAAATTTTTGCAAGAATTAGACAATCTTTACAGAAAAGAATAGATTTATGTATTGAAACAAATGGCCATCATGTAGAGTATATGCTATAAAAATTCGTTCTGTTCTTCTTGTGATTAGTTATCCTTAATGTTATTTTTTATAGTAGATACATAAATTGTATTATATTATCTTTAGAAAATAAAAGATTTGGTTTATGAATCATGATTTCCACAAAATTTTACAGCACATTAAATAACTAATTAAAACAAGTAAAATTAGACACGCTATTGATTTATCAGAGCCAACCCGGCTTTAAAAACATAATTTAGTAATCAAACAGTATTTTCTGCCAGAAACAAAAAGTTTAAATTTATTTTTCACGCATATGGTACAGGATAGCGATTTCAACTAAGAGCACATTTTGTATGGAAAATATCGTAAAGTTTTTAAATTGTTGGCCCCTCAAGTGGACCGCTTCTGATGGCAAAAAGGTAATCGCGTTTTCAGTGGCCAGTTTGTCGTTATCGACAAACTTGTTACGTAGCGGTGTTTTTGAGATATTTAACAAAAAGTGACTTGACGGTGCCATCTTCAAAGGGCTCTAGCTCCCTTAAGAGGCATTTTCGGATTAAGGTAATTTAGGTTAAATTGACATAAAATCATGTCTAGTATGTGTAGTTTCCGTTTGTCAGGAGGGTTTCTGAACACCCTGTATAACATTAATTAATTATTAGGTAACAACCGTATAAAAAAGTAACATTTGAAAGTAAATATTGCACTAAATAATTCACTTAATTAATGACTCGTCTTCACTGAAACTATCGTCACAGTTACTGCTGTTACTTTCACCAATGTTTATATTGAGTGGTTCAACTGTAATGTCATTTTGTTGGAGATTTTCAATTGTAGGTTGGTAGCTTTCGGTATTATTCAGTGAACTGAATACTGAATTTCCATTATTTTCCGCAGCTGTTACCTTTACTTCTTTTATAATCCATTCAATCATTCTTACTGACACTCCAGAACATTCATGGACACGTTGCTTAATTTCTTGTTACGATTCATATGGGTATAGTGTTGCAAGATAATTAAAATTATTGTACACTACTTCACGTGCTTGCATGTGCACTTCCTTTCCACTACCTAATGTTGACATTTTCATACTTATACCTTAAAATATTCACAGTTACACTAGAACTAGGCGAAGATCACAGTCAGAAATCTCAACAGTAACTACAAGTAATTAAAACAAAACTGACGGTAATTATTCAATTTTATATACTACGTTCTACATGTTAGTGCCTTTATTAATGACACATTCTTTTGTAGAGATCGATATGTAAGCAAATTTGTTAAAAGTGCATTAAATATCGCTTTATGCGAAAGTTGACCATAGAACATATTTACTTGCTTCATAATCAAATATTAATTACATACTATTATTAATATTAATAATTAATTAAAATACCTATATCTATTTTGTATGAAATTACAGCTGTAAAAAGCGTGATTCACGGTGATCAAACAATGTATAAATAGAAATAGTGAAAAGCATTTTCTACACCTCTGCACTTCTGTAAAACAAGATCATAATCGGATTATACTCAGCCTAAATGCTTTAAGACAGCCTACTTAGACTTGGGCAGACAGAATGGACTTAAGCTCTACTATCATACTTTGGTGATAATTGTAATTCTATAATGGAAGTTTTTACACAGGAGGGGAGAAAAATTCTACATAAATAATAATGGTGAGACTTACCTGGATGATGTTGAGAAAGTAAAGTTTTAAAGTCATGCTTATGAGTTTCAATCTGTTCTAACACTTCCATTTCATTTAAAATATTCTCAACATTAGATTCCCTCGTAATACTATTCTCAATATGTATTTTATCACTTTCAGAAATTTCAGTTTCATTGATTTCATTTGCAATACTCTGATCAACAAAATCAACTGTATTTTCAATATGTGTAACATGCTCATTATTAAATGATTTTAACTGATCTAGCGTTGCAAAATCTTCTGTATTTCGTATAGGTACAGAATCTGCATCAGGATGTAAAACCTGCTGTTCTGTATCATCTTCTTTCGGAGAATGATTTGCATCATAAGTTTTTAAATTATCCTCTAATGAGTAATTCAAATTATCTGAAGTGGTATCAGCAATAGTATTCGAAGTTACAATTCCATTATTTGTTTCCTGCAAAATTGCTTCCTCCACTCTCTTTGGATCCTCAGTAACAGTATCAAGTGCATCAGATGGATTTGATATTTCATCTTGTGAACTAACCGTAGTAACCTCCACTTCAGCTTCATCTTTAGTTTCTGGTGTTAAATGCTGTTCATTCAAATTGGATTGAAAATTTAATGTACCAACTTTATCTTGCACCAGACTAGATGATAGTTTAGATTGTACATTATCTACTTCTTTTTTAGATTCTAAACCATCCACTGCTATTTCCACTTTTTCTATTTTCATTTCTTGTTCTTTCAAAGGATCTTTTACTTCATTTGATACATTTTTAGGCTCTATAGTTATATCATTACTTTCTCTGATATTGATTGTTTGTTGTTCTCTTTGAGATACACTTCTCATTTCATCTTCTTCCTCACCTTCATCTTCAATTGACATATCGTCTTCTTCATCCTCATCCTCTTCTCCTTCTTCTTCCTCTTCGTCTTGATCCTTCTCCTCATCAATACCTTCATTAATAAAGTTTGTGAAAGAAGAGAGCAATTCCTCAGTGAATGAAGATGCCTGCTTATCAGTATTTTTGTCTAATTCTTCCTTATTCATATGCAAATCTTTTTGTTCACTTGTTTCTGTTACATTTGAGTCTTCTCCTGAAAATGGAATATCAGCCTGCTCATCAGTATTTTTGTCTAATTCTTTCTTATTCACATGCAAATCCGTTTGTTCATTTATTTCCTTTACATTTGAGTCTCCTACTTTTGGTACTTGCTCTTCGCCAATTTTCTCATTTTGTTGAACAGATAGAGATTCTGAAATGCCCAACTCATCCTGTTCGGCAACAACATCAATTTTCAAACTTGATTCATATTTGTTAAAACTTGAAGCATCATCATCCGTTTTTAAATTTGATTTAGATTTTTCAAGATATTCAGTTTCATTGTATACATTAGAATCAAGTTGTGGTAACGGTTCTGTTTCTTGAGAATGTATGGTATGTGATGTTGGTAATACACTAGATTGAACGGGATTTTCAGTAGTAGATGGTTGAAAGTTAGAACTAGCATAAATCGTAGTACCTTGCACTACTTCATATGATGCTTCAGTGGGTTTAGGTGTTTCGGGTTTCTTATTAATAGAAGGCACATCAGAAAGTGATTCTGTATCTACTACATACTTAAGATCATCTTTTAATGTTTTGGTTTCCTTAACAAGTGTTTTTGGAACATAACCTCTTTGATTCTTAATTTTAACCCCCCAAAGGTTTTCTGCTAACCCTGCTTCTTTACTATATATTATAACATCTTCATTTTGCATAAACGACAACAATCTTGGATCTGATATTGGTTTCCTATATGCTAAAGTTGTTTTTCCATACCCAATTATTTCTAAAACGAGATTTCGTAAATATTATAATAAATCCTTATAAATTAAATTCTATTTTTAAATTTGCCATGGCATATTGTTTGTTGACATAGAGGTTAGAAAAAGTAAACAATACCTGTGCAGTCCGGATTTGCACATAATCTTTTATCTGAAACTTGTGCATTTATTAAAAAAACATTTAGAATAAATATCACATGGTATAAAAGTAAAAAATTAAACATCTTTTCAAAATTTGACAAGTCGTTTCGTTTTGAGCCACATCATTCACATTAACCTTTGATCTGTAAAATTGCTACCAATAGCAAAAACACAATTACAAAAATAACTACCTACCACCATATACAGAGTAGTTATTGTTTTTTTTAGTAAATAGAAAGTAGAATATTCTGAATAAAATATTTTAAATGTATATTTAAAATAAAACATGGTATTTTGTATTTTATACATTTTTAACGTAAGAAAAGTATAAGGCATCGTTTATTTTAATCTTGTGATAACATTAATACTACTTACAAATTTTTTAATCCTATTATACCATATGATCGAGAAAATTCGTCCTCTAGGAAGCCATGAGATTTATTTTCAGGGATAATATATCACTAGCGTCTATTTTCTGTGCTCTATAAATGAACTTTATGCATTGCGCATGATCAAGGTAAAAAAATAGAAATTTGAACTAGTGCTATGCTTACCATCGGTGATAACAAGAGTCAAAGACGATGAAATTTGCTGAAGGCTTTAATGGGTGTTATCATCAATAATAAGCATAGCACGAGTTATATTTAGGAAGCGAATACATTGAATATTTTCAATAAAACATATACAAAAGTTAATATGGCAGAACAACTTTCATCAATCATTTTTTATTACAATGCACATTTCTTACATTGAAATTACAATTTTGATATATTATTCCTATTATTAATTTCCATTTTCCTTTATTTTTTAATAACTAAGGCGACCGTCGTCCCGTATTATACGGGACAGTCCCTTTTTTAAAAATATTTTAATAAATTACGTAAATGTTTCATGTTTATAAATATTTTTTGTCCTGTTCCTGACGTTTCATTATTTAGAAGGAATTAATCAAAGCCTAGAAAGTACGAAAAAGATAGCACAAATTCTACAATTTACGAGACTATTCTAGCACTTTTGTCGACTTAATTAAATAGCGCGCGATCTCGCTTATGAAACATTATTAACACGTTAGGTGTCAGATGATGCCAACCTGGTATCATACATCTTTTGGATCTACAGACTATATGAGGCCAAAGTGGACTCAAGTGTAGTATCAACAAATTTCACTGCATGAAACCGCGTTGGTCTCATACGTTCCATTTAAACTAATGTTCTCTATATTTGGCCTGTTAATGTGAGACCGGCGTGGCGCCATACTGCTAATTGATACAAAAAAAATATATTTTGCGAGAAAACAATATTCTGGGGAACATGTTTTATTTTTCTGTTTGTTTTTTACAAATAATGAAATAAAAGAAGTTATTTGACAAATAGACATGAAAATGAGTTATAAAACGTCAAAAAACTTACACAAATATTATTTTTTGACTGCTGCATGCACTTCAAAAAAAAACATGAAAGGCAGTAATGTTTATTGCGCGCAGAACATTTTAGGGCAGATTGCAGTGCTTTTTATGCCTCCTTGGATCCCCGCTGCTCAGAAATGCTTGAATAGCAGGTCGCACAACTATTAGCTTTACCAACATCTTCGAGTTGGTGAGGAGTTTGCTCAGGTCCTAACTCTTTTGGAATGGTATCTGCCTCGTCATTCAATAACCCTTTGATGACTTCCTCTCTAAATTGGGTCATAGACATTTTTTCATTAGCAATTTCTTGATGGGCAGTACAGGCATTTACCAAACATGTTCCAGTTAAAAGCTCAAGTGCTAGTTTGCGGTACCATTTCAAAGTTCTTAGAGATTAATTATAATCTTTTACCTGAACTGACAGACCAATAAAAGCTTTACGTTTGTTATACTCCAAAATAATTCTTGGTTTGAAAACGTCTTGGCCTCGTTTAGGTAAATTTACCATTTCATCTGTATGCTTGGTAGTTAAGAATCTCTCCATTTTTGAACAATAACTTCTTTGAATTCAGCACCAATCGACTCTTGCCTTTTCTCAGTTTTCGTTCAGTGACAGATTTTGGATTGAACTTGCGATTCATACGTAATGTACCAACCAAATGTGTCTTACGTTGTAGTAGTTCAGAGGCTAAACTGATAGATGTGTACCAATTATCGCTAAAAATAGTAAGACCTTCATGTAGGAGATCACCTAGTAGATACAAGGCAATTTTGGACGGGATGGACACCTGCTCATCTTTGGATTTACCGCAGGAACCGCTGAAATTTTACGTGTATCCCTTTTCTAGACATAATTTGAACAGCTTGATTCCGAATTTATGCCCTTTATACTTAACGTATTGTAAAAATTTAAGTCTGCTTGTAGGTTTTCGTAACCTGTCGTCTGATACAACGCCATTATCTCTAAAATGCAACATTTGCAATAGAATCTGGAACCTATTGCGGGGCATGATATTTCGTATATGATTAGTATATCTTTTGTCCTTTTACCAATAATTTTGCAACTGGGGAAAGGGACATGAACTAATACAAAAAATAGTTCCAAGAAACTTTTCTCTATTTCGTCCTTATTAATGGGCTTTCAGGATTTTAAGCGTGCATTAGGATAGATATTCTTAGCAAGGCACTGTGAAACATAACGATTAGTTTCAATAACCTAAAAGTAAAAAAATATATAGGACAAAGGACGATGTAAATAGAAAACTGTCAACTTACGATAAGGTTTATAATGTCGTCATTATAAATAATTTGTAGAAATCATACGGATTTTTATTATACATTGTTTCATATAATTCTTCTTGAAAACCAGTACGACCTTGTTTGAAACTAAATTTCTTCAGGGACTGCCTGTGCCTTGTTCCCACTGATATTCACAATTATTTCCATTTTGGTCGTCCTCTTCGTAGCTTAATAATAAACTCTGCATCTGTCGAATAACGTTTTCAATTGTCTCATCTATATGTGAGGCGTTGCCGCTTTGCTGCAAATTTGTAGTTACTCCAGTCGATGTTGATAGCTCCAAGTCATCTTTTTCGTTATTTTGTAACTGGTCCTCGTTCAATTTTCCACCAGGAATTTTTTTAAGCACTTTTACCTTTTTATTAGGCGGCTGACAACCCTTATATGACGAATTATAATCAGAATTTTCACTCGAATCGAGTTCATATTCGTCTGACGTACCATCGGGCTGAAACATTCATTATCGTCTTCGTCAGAAAGACGTTTTTGGCATAATTACTGGAAACGTTGTTGTTCTTTCTCAAATGTACTCATCTTTACCGCCTGGACAAAAGTCTAATAACAACTAAACGCAAAGAGGAACTGAAGAACAGGTCCGGGAACAAGTCTGAGTCTGTAAAAAGTCGTGGCTGCGCAATAAAAACATGGTGACAGGTGGGTCTGGCATGGCCGTGGTGACCAAAATGGAACATTGTGGCCGCATAAGACTAATGTGGCACGATTTCTTATTTTTTCTCAAAATGGAGTAGTTTTTCATAAATTGTTTTAAAACTGACTAATTGCAATGTTAAAATGATCCCACACTCACAGGCTAACTGACGCGTTGTCACAAACGCTCTACGGTCCTGCCGTCTCACCAAACACCAGTTAGCACCAAACCAAAATTATTCTACGCCTCGTTGCAGCAGCAGCTTAGTGACTACTTAGTTCTTTGTGAGGCGTGGCGAATGACACATTGGTTTTGAGTAATTTCCCCTTTAAGAATAATTACAAAGTATTGTACGTTTACAAATTTGAATTTGTTTTAAATTATATTTAAAAAGACACATTTAAACAGTGTAATGTAGTGCAATTATGGATATACGACAATTGTTTAGACCAAACGTTGTTGAAGCAGGGCCCAGTAATAGCAATACTACTAAAACTGAACTGTCGAAAAATATTGAAAGTAATCAAAATGAAATAACAGGAAAGTAAACATAAATCTAATACCCTCGGATGTACCGAGTATAGAAGGGGCTATAATTATAAATCAAATTCGTCTGAGTGAGTATCCGAAACAAAATCATCATTTTTTTCGTGCAGAGTGGTACGATCGCTTGAAACTGTTGATTTATTCTATCGAGCGCGATGCTGCGTTTTGATATCCCTGAATGCAGTTAGAGCCTCATGGTTCTAAAGAAACTTCTTTTACACATATGGTTTTCGTTTTTGGAAAAGAGCTGATGATGAAAGAGGATTCCCAAGACATGATAAAGTGTAGTACATATGCAGGTTATGCAAGAATGGAACCAAAAAATTCAGAGAGACAGCATGAACTTGGTAGTGTGTTCACTTGCAAGTAAAAGACCGTTACAACAAAACAGGTATTATCTGAAAAGTATTGCAGAAGTGATTCAGTTTATTGTGGTAAACCAATTAGTACTCCGTGTAGAATATAATTTAGAACAACATATTGAGGAAGGTTTATTTATCAGACTATTTCAATATACTCTTCAAAAAGATAAAGAGCTAGCTGAATGTTGCATGAAAATACCCAAAAATGCCTGCTACACTTCTCCGTAAATCCAAAATGAAGTAATTGATATATTGATAGAAATTGTAAGGGAAAATATTTGCTCCGAAATACGAGGTGGAGATGTAAAATATTTTACGTTGCTCGAAGACAGGAGTAAAGACAAGAACCGCAGAGAGAACATATCAATAGCTCTAAGATACGTTAAGAATGGAGAAGTAAAAGAATTATTATTAGTTTTAACAACAACTAGCAAGTTAGATGCTGTTATATTTGCGGAAAAAACTAGAAATTCTCAGTACCAATGAATTAGATAAAAATAACATGCTTAGTCAATGTTACGACAGAGCAAGTGTTATGAGCGAAAAAAAACAGGGGATGCGACAAGAATTGAATTAGCTCCACAAAAAAAGTACCTTACGTACATTGTTTTAACCACAGGCTACACCTGATGGTAATAAGAGTCGTTTCCGATATTGTAATTTTAAGACTTTTCTTTGAGCAATGTATTACCTTTCATGAGTTTTTTCAACATCTAAAAATTCATAACATTAATGATGGAAAACATATTGGGCGTCTTCTGGAATCAGCATGGGATTGTGGAAAAAATGTCCAGTATCACAAATTTAGCTTGTCTTAATTAATTCCTTTACAGTGCGATAGACAATTCAAGTCAAGCAGATGTAATCCATCTCGACTTCCAGAAAGCATTTGACCAAATAGATCATAACATTTTGTTACAAAAGATGAAGGAGTTTGGCTTTACTGACTCATGATTTCCCTTTTTAGATCGTATCTAAGTGATCAAAAGCAATATATCTACTACGAAGGGTTTCAATCGCATGCATATACAATTACTTTAGGAGTCACTCAGGGCTCCAATTTGCTACCGTTGTTTTTTCTAACGTTAGTCTGACTCTACCTAATAGCACCCATCTATTGCAACAATTAAACGTTGCGTTTTATACGATTCTGAACAAGCGTGACGAAAAATACTAGACATGTAAAAGTTAAGTTAAATAAGAAGTCTTTAACGGAGACCGGTAAAAGGAGTCTCTAGCGACCAGAAGCTTGATCACTATTGAGGAAAGAGCAAAAATTATCTGCCCGATAGGCCTGCTACAAGCATCAACAGCAGCCTCGAAGGAGTGTCAAGTTCTGTCATTAATCTCCTCAAAGAAATGACGAGTGTTACCAAAACTACAGAAAAGAAGAAGAAATTCTATGTCACTGCAAGACAGAACATCACCGTTGAAAATTCCACAGACTTGGAATTGTCAATTTCACAAATAAACAAGGCTCTGAAAGAGACACTTTTCAATAACGCTTGTGATGAGCGTCATGCGCATCTCCTGACCATAATGAATGTGAGAATGTCTCCCCCTATTGAAAAACAACAGTTCTACATTATAAAACTTTTAACGGAGCAGAAGATTCACATGTACTATATAGCAAGGGCTGAAGAAAACTGTTCATATGATCCTGTAAAATTTTCATTTTTACGAAAGACCAGGAAAGTCCAAAATAATTTCGTTTGACCTCAGATTGACGACAAATGTATTGTAAATATTAAAGTTGTGCCTAATGTATGTCATCGGAGGGGTGGTAACATTATTCCTAAAACGAGTTTAATTTCGAATAAAATATAAAATAGTTGTTTTAACCTTCTCTAAATAGTGTGACGTGAAAATTAACCCATGTAGGCGGATAACATTGAAAATATGTAAGTTCATAGGTAGCCTATTCAAAGTTATCCGTATGTGGGAGTAACATTGGACAGTCCCTTTTTATTTTTTTTATGGTTGTCATTAAAGTTACGACCATGGTGCATACTGTCGTTAATAGTCCATACTGTTCCCATGAAGGATACTACAATTCA
Organism: Vesta saturnalis; assembly: GCA_036346205.1. NCBI lineage: Eukaryota > Metazoa > Arthropoda > Insecta > Coleoptera > Lampyridae > Vesta > Vesta saturnalis. The sequence continues at coordinate 7,343,647 of JARFJB010000001.1, forward strand.
TGTCTGTGAAAATACCGTTGCCTGAATTGAATTATCGGTAAAAAAGTAAACAAAAAATGTTGAAAGTTAGCCTGTTTCACGAAACTAATATTTGAATAACTGGAAATATTGTAATGATTACCTTGTTTGAATCACCCCCGCCATACCATTACTACCATTCACATTTTATACGTAAATGTTTTTGGTTAATGACATAGGAACAATATTATTCGTATATAATTATTCAACGTTATGCCATTATAAAGACCAATGCTGCTTTCTGTAATACAATGCAGCGTGAACGGGGCTAACTTTGTTGAAAAATTACGTCCGGTATTGCAGTGCTAAAAACGGAGTACTAAGTAAAGTAAAAAGTACTAAGACTCGATACCCGTACAAAGACCCGTAAATGAGCTACTTCAACTAAATTCATTGTGCAGTGTTGCAATGGATGCCTCCATGTGTTCCGATATCAATTTTGATCAAAATTGTCGTTTGCAGTTTTTCTACTGAGTCAACAAATGTAATTTAACACACTTACATTATATGAGTTTTAAGAATTTTTAGGATGCAACACTGAATCTGTTGAGGTGGTCTACAAATTTGACCAAAGAAATAAATGTCACCTTCTAGATTTTATAGTTTCACACACAAACCCCTCGCGCACACGCATGTTTGCTCAAGCACACGCACATGTACACGCGCACACACACACCCATACAGACACGCACGCGTGCACGTGAGTTCTCGTTAAGTATAGACGTCCTATTGCTCTATAAATAGATTGTTATTTAAATAATTATTTAAATACGAGTTAAGTGCTTTGTTTTTAAATCGGTTTAACGATTTACTTTCGTTAACTGGGTTATATATACCTATTAATTATTTATATAAATAAACAGTTGTGATTGTTGGGAAAAGACGTTTTAAATTATTGTTTAAAAATATGGCATAATAATCGTTTGTGTACATACATAGATAGGTATTTTGCTCGTAAATATTCACGGATTAGTTATCGTTTAATATCATTTTCACCTTTCTTTCATTCATGTAGATTGTTGTGTTTATATTACTTTTGTCACATTACTTAATCCATTAACATGTCTGTCCTTCATCCCGTACCTTCAGGCACTTCTGGCCATAGGGGTAGTTCTGGGCTAAAATAATTTTCGGCACCTAATGAAAGTCAATATTCAAGAAATGGTTCAAGATCGTTTTCAAACGTGTTATCTGCACCAATTTTTCCAACAAAAGACCAAGCTATAATACATCCGTCAATTGAGAATTTAGTACTTAGGGATTACGTAATCGCTACTGGTAAAGTCATTGGTCCCAAAAATGTACATGGAATATCATGTATTTCGAAGTTACCACACTTAGTCTAAAACCAATGACTAAAGCAATTATCAATCTGATTCACAAAATGGAGACGATACCTTGTTAGACAACTGGAGGCCAGTTTCCATATTAACCTCTGACTACAAAATTTTAGCGAAAGCCTTATCCTTGAGAATTTCGGCCATTACTGGTAACATAGCAGATGCAGATCAAAGTTATGGCATACCTGGAAGATCAATTTACGATTCACTTCATCTCCACAGGGATATAATCTACATCGCGAATGAAGAGAACTTTCCACTGGCAATTTTGAATTTAGATCAAAAATCGGCATTTAATGCGTTAGTCATAATTACATTCGCCACATTATGAAGAAATTTAATTTTGGGACCATTTTATAAATGCGCTACAAACCTTATACCATAATGCAATTTGCCACATAAGAATAGGGCAACTACTAACAAGCGCAGTATTAATCGAAAAAGGGTTGTCAGGGATGCCCCTTGTGCTTGTCCGGACCTCTCTATTCCTTAGCCTTAGAAATATTGTAGAGCATCACTTAAAGGTGTCATGATAAATCACATTACAAAACTAATAGTGAGTGCATATGCTGACGACGTATGAATTTTACGTCACATGAGAGTTATTTTTAAACACTTAAATAAAATTATGAACAGTTTTCGCGAGAATCCGGATCCAAATTGAACAGTGAAAAGTTAATCGTCTTCACCAATGAGAACTTCAGAATTCTCGGAGTTAACTTCTCTGATAACAAAAAAAGGGATGCTGACCACACGTTTAATGAGCTTAAGAAGAGAATTACGCAAGCGCTTGTTAAATGGAGGAGCCGTGCTCATTTTGATTTAATGATAGCAAAGAAAATAATTATAAATCAGTCTGTAGCACCAAAAATCTGGCAATTCTTACAAGCGTTATCCCTAAGTACAGATCAATTAAGAGTGGTGCAAAAGTTGCTAGTTAGCTTCATGTGGTCCGGTAAACATTGGTGCAAAAATGAAGATTTATGTTTTGCCAGAAGAGGATTAGGTCTAGTTAATTTAATAGCGAAATCTCACACCTTTAGAATGTTGACGGTGCAAAGATTATTACTGAATAAAGAAAAACAAAATGGTTAATTATCCTGGAAAGAATAATCGTAAACGCCAATAAATATTAAGTAAAATGGTAATGGTTTTTTATGTGCCATAGACGAGAAGATGTGGACAGAATTTCACCGTATGCACAATTTCTCAAGGACAGCAGTCGCTTTGAGGAGTGCAAGATACAAAATATTCCCACAACAGGGTTTGCTCTTATTAAATAAAGGAAACCTCCGTTATTCGTTAATTACTGGTCTAATACACGTTTCAGGAAAGTATCCGATTTTATGAGCAATAATGAATGGATGAACGAAGAGGAATTTTCGTCAACCTTACGTGAAGTTTCCAACAATATAAAAGAGGAGTTATTTTCAATATCAACAGATAAAAGATTTCTTTTACAAGTGGTATAGCAATCAAATGTGGAATAAGAATCCCACAAACGAACCGTTGCTGCTTATTTTCACTAATCTACACAACAAAAAAGAAGTAGTAAAAAAAAGTCCACAAAAAAAGGTTAACAAGACGAGTGTACGAGTACGAAGCAAAGCAACCCGGTAAATGGATTGACAAGGAAGTTCACTGGGACACCTTCAACAAATTGAGCCTGAGTTATGAAGGGGAAGTTGCTTGGCGCCTTGCTAAGGATAGGCTGGCAGGTCCCGTTTTTCTACACAAATGTGGTAAAAGAGACGTTAACAATTGCTTATTTTGTCCTGCAGAAGTCGGTAATGCATGGCACATGTTATTAACATGTCCTAGAATAGTCGAAATATGGAGCTATGTGAAATTATTAGTATTTAAACTAACAGGCGTAGAATGTACAATACACGATGTATACTGTAGCCTTCAAAGCTCCCCCAATATAATTTGTCAAATTTTCTAATTAATACAGCTAAAAGTGTTATTTACAATACTGGTCCCATGTTTCTACGTGGAGATGGAAACTGTGACTATAAAGCGAGATTCATAACTAGAATAAAAACAAAACTTGTAGAAGGCAATTTTTAACAGTTTGAGGACGTATGCGTGTAAACAATGTGTTGTGCAAGGTCATAAACAGAGACTTGTGTTTCACCTTGACGGATTAATATGATACAGATGAACTGGGAATATTTGTACAGTAATCATTGTTCTGTAGAAAAGAATTGGTTATTGTAAATAAAATAATAATAAAAAAAAAAACACACACACACACACACACACACACACACACACACACACACACACACACACACACACACACAACACACACACACACACACACACACACACACACACACACCACACACACACGACAAACCACACACACACAGCACAGCACACGCACACACAACGACACACACGCACACGCACACGACACGCACACGCACACGCACACGACACACACACACGCACACGCACACGCACACGCACACGCACACGCACACGCACACGCACACGCACACGCACACGCACACGCACACGCACACGCACACGCACACGCACACGCACACACAAACACGCATACGCACACGCACACGCGCATGCACACGCGCTCTCTCACACACACACACCATGTGATGAGTAAAGCAGAAATACATTTAATGGTACTAAACTCGGAACGGAATTGCATAAATATTGCAATTACGTAATTAATAGTTATTTATGAATCAAGTCAGTAAAGTGATTCATTTTCGAACCAGTCTGTGATTATGAGCCGAGTGAGCGCAGCAAGCGAGGCAAGTAATAGACGAGTTCGATAAAGACAGTTTACTAATATGGTGCATAGAAAATTTTATCCCCAACCCTAAAAATTTATAATTTAAAAAAATTAGATACAACATTTTGGTACGATAAAGTAAACTAAAAAAAACGGTGAATACAAAATAAATTTACTTATTGTTTGTTATGTTAAACGTGAACGTACACCCTGGTGGATTATAAAAATTAATTCCTTAAGTCGAAGGGGTTGGAACTGAAAATATTTGAAAATTGTTATCTGTGTTAATAACTGGTGAGTCTTTAGTATAATTATCATTGATAATGACTATGTTGTGAGTCTGACCGTCACGTAAAATCGTTTTTGCAATTTTAGTTTTATTGAGCACAGATTTTTCAACATAGGACCTGCGTTAGCAAATAGAGTGGTGGACATTCGACGAAAACATGTCCCGTATAAAGAGATGGTTCTGGTAAATTCAATTAGTTGGCAATTTTACTTGGTATGCTTCCAAAAGTATGGATTCAAACTGGCTCGACTGTGCACTTGCCATTCCTATAAGTTAGGCAAAATCGATTATGGGGTGCCTGTTTAACAACGCAGAGCTAAATACTTGTTGAATAGTTCTATGGATTTTATTTTTCGTTCAAATTCTGATGTGATCACAAATAATCGAGGCTTGTTGGTGTTTGTTTTAATTAAATGAACAACCAGAATTGTTTCTTTGTGTTCTATGTCACTTACTTTCAAATTTGAAAGTTTTTCATTGGATAAAGCTCCAGCAACGCCAAACAACACAAATTTAGAGTAATTGGTTTTTTTATATTTGCTAATATCAACGCCATTTTTTGCTAAGAGAATTGCTTTCACCTTGGAATAATAGGACCACATTGAAGAAGGAGAATATTCTTTTGACACGTCGGGAAAATACGGCAGTGAAACATTTTCTCTAGGTATATTTTTTTAATTTCGTGTTATTTTAGAATGTTTAACAATACAACATTTTACATAACTATAAAATAAATTACTATGTAACAAAGATATAAAAAATAACATTTAAAAATAAATGTCGACTAAATAATTCGCTTAAATAGGTATATAATTACTCGTCTTCACTAAAACTATTGTCATGTCACTACTGCTACTTTCGCCAATGTTCATAATGAGTGGTTAAACTGTAATATCAAGTACGTTCTCCTTTTCTAAATAATCATTTTCAGTTGCAATTACATGATTGCAGTACTTTTTCTTGAGTCACTGAATTTTCCACTAAAATCTTGGTGTGGTCGAGTTTAAATGTAGCGTTATGTTTTTCCTCATCATCTTTCACTGTTCCTGGCTTTCCATCCTATAATATTGACATTTTCAGAGTTTTTAAATAGTCACGGTTACACCATAACTAGTTGAAGATAACTGTCAGAAACCTAAACAGTAACGGGAAGCAATTAAAACAAGATTAACGAAATTATTCGATGTTATACACCATATTCTACATACGTTAATGCGTTTGTCAATAACAAATTATTTTGTAGAGATGGAGTAAACAAATTTGTTAAAAGTGCAGTAAATACTACTTTATGCGATTAGAAAGTTGGGCATAGAACATATTTACTTGTTTCATAGTCAAATATTAATTACCTACTATTATTATTAATATTAATAATTAATCAAATAATGGATAAATTAAAATATTGAAAAGAAGTACCTACGCTACAGTAAAACGAGATCATAAATCGAATTACGCTCAACCTAAATGCTTTAAGACGAACCATTTAGACCCCTGCGCAACCAACCTTTTCGCTAGGCAGATGTACGCTCTACCAATGATATAAGTCTTATCCGATCCTGGTGTTTGGTGATTTAATTAAGTTAGAATCGCACTGTTATTAGTGCAATACAAATATTCGTTTAAGTTTATCACTTAAGAATCAAGCACTCAAACATCATCTTTGTAAATATTGGGTGTCATAATCGCGCATATAGCAATACACTACTCACGGTATTTTATATATTAGCGAATCAAGAACTGCTTTAGTCCCCGAGAGTATAGTATAGTACACGAAACAAAATTGAAGGCTACAATCACTCGAGGGATTACAAAGTTCTCATTTTCGTGACATATGCTATGTTTTGGCAAGTTATTATTGTCATACTTTTATTAGAAATAAACAAATGTATAATTATGTAATAAACAAATATATAGACCTCAATTTATTAATAATAGTTGCATCTTTAAAAAAAATTATTTCAGTGCCGAATGTGCTTTTGCAATTTGAATACGTATCTTTTTGGTAGTAAAATCGTATATTTAAAAGCGAAAGAAAAATACACACATTAATTAGGTACACAAAATATAAATGTTTTAATTACGTATGATAATCGTGAAAGTTTACATTTTCATACACATGGTGTTCGTAGTAAACTTTTTAAATGTTATTATATATTAATAATACTTGCATATTGCTAGACATTTCGGGTCGTTGAAGCGCTTCGAATTTCTACGAAAAAATACGGCTTTTTTAAACCCGTACGAGATGTGATTGTTAAAACTCGTAAATTTTTAAAGCAAACTTAGAAGCGTACATATCGCCCTTTTGTCTAAGAATTGAACTCAAACATGAATCCAAAGTATAAAAAAGCAAATAAATAGATAAAATTAACGAATAACTGGCTCCAATTTGTAGTGAAAATTCTAAATGAAAGTAACTTAATAATTCTTCTTTTCTCAAATAAATAACAGCAAGTCGCGTTAGGGAACAATCTAATCTAAATACAAGTAGGAAATTACTGAATAGATTTTTACCTGTTAGAATATTACTAATAAACAAAAATAATAATAATCTAAACAGTAGAATTTTGTAACGTGTAAAATACCTCTTTAAATAAAAAGGCAAGTAAATAATATTTAGGATGCTATGGCATTGAACTTCTACGAAATTACGGTTCCTTTAAAACCCATGCCAAATGATTGTTGAAACTCATAAAATCGTACTGACACAAATGTAAAATACAAAAGATGTGACTATGCATGGCAGATTCGTATACAAGTGGTAAGTTTTTGAACATTTTTCTTTGTTTTCAAATATGAAGGTTGATCAAACTTTTATTTTTGGTACTATATGTGATTTTAAGTTTAATTATAACATTGTGTTGCATATTATCTTATACTATATTTTTCCTTGACTGCAAATTCAAAATTTAAGCTCACTGTTACGTTTCTTACTATGTTTGATATTAAATGTAATTAATTAATCCTAAAAGTAAGCAAGTAATGTCGGGAGAGCTAACAGGGCCCTTAGCGTTATTTATTGTTAGCGTTCAATTGAATAAAAGTGAAATTTAGAGAATGGAAACGTTTAAGTTGTCACGGTTCGCGACAATAATAAAACAGATTTGATAAATAAATATTAAATTAAATAACAAAGAAATAACTATAACTCGGAAATCTAAATTAAACATAATTTAAGCATTTGGTCGCAAATAAATAACAGCATGTCCTGGCTACAAGGGGTGGTCAAGGTCGAAACAGACGGGTCCCGTTGGTGACGACTGTGTAAGGAATGGATGGCGAGTCGGTACGCGGAATGTTAGAAGTATGAATGGTAAAGAATTTGAAATTGCGAATGTAAGGTACAAAAGGCACCTTGATATTGTGTGTGTATCGGAGACAAGGCGCAAAGGAAGGGATGCTGGGAGATGTAGGATGGCAGCCTAGCACCATGGTCAGGAGTGGAGACTGAAGTACATGGCGCAAAAGGAGTTGGGGTGTTCGTAAGTGAAAGAGCGAAAAGATGTGTTAAACAGTACGAATTGGTATCTCCCCGGGTAATGTGGGTTAGAATGAAAGTGGAGTTTCGAAGAATTGTTCTTATTGCATGCGATGCACCGGTGAATGGAGAAAGAGACCAGGAGCGTGAGAACTTCTGGAATGAAGTAGAGAACGTGTTGAAAGTATGTAAATCAAACGAAAGAGTGATGATAGTGGGGGATATGGACGGATGGGTGTGGAACGAACAAATAAAAGACACTGACGTTGATAGTGCACGGATAAGATTGAAAAACTGTGTTGTCAATTGTGCCGTGCGTATATGTGGAAGAGCAACTGTAGGTAGACAGAAAAAATGTGGTTGGTGGAATGAGTCGGTAAAAAATCAATATGTAAGAAAAAAGATGCGCACATGGCAAGTATTGCTGCAAAAAATGAGACTGAGAAAAAGCGATTGTATGAGGTGTACAGATTAAGAAACGTGGCCCAAAACAGAACGCTGCAGGAGTGATAAATATGAGCAACGAAATAGTATAGAATGATTGTGAAGTAAGGAAATGCTGGCAAGAATATTTCGGAAAGGTGTACAGTAGTGCGGGAAGGAAGAATGAAGGGTTAAATAAGGAAAATATAGAAGGAATGGTGAATGAAACTGAAGAGGATATTGGGATAAATGAGGTACAGAGAACGGTTGGAAGGTTGAAAAACGGCAAGGGAGCAGGTGTAGATGAATTAACTGGTGAAATGCTAAAGTATGGGGGTGCAAAGCTTATGCGAAGATTGTGTGAATTATTCAATGTATGCCACTGTATAAGGGTAAGGGGAACAAGTGTGATTGCAAGAACTACAAAGGAATAAGCTTGCTCAGCATGCCTGGTAAAGTATTTGGAAGAATACTGATTGATAGAATACGAGAAACTACACAAACTAAGATTTGGAATGTGCAAGGTGGCTTTTTGCCAGGGAGAG